>JAYKAV010000067.1:422385-541127 GCA_035582835.1 Phoebastria nigripes | reverse complement strand
TCACAGTATGAAATGTTATGAAATCGCCTCTTGGGAAGGAGGGAAACAGAAAGCAAGGCGTTTGTTTAGAAAAATCTGCGGCGGCCTCTCAGATGTGCCTAAAAAGCTGCCTTTGACCCCCCTGTTGCATTTCCAGGGAAAAGGCAAATCTGGGCTTAAAATCATGAGTCAAAAACAACAAAAACAAACCCGGCCCGGGTTAGTTTTTTCCACTGACTTCAGTAGGYGCAGGATTGGTGCGAAGGGAGGCTGGGGCCAGACGGATGAGGCTCAGCAAGAAGCACTGCGTTGGTCCGACATCTCTTGTCTGGGGCCAAATTCGTACCTGCGCCAGTGGAAGTGTCAGCAGGGCCGGGGATGGGATCAGGCCCTCGTTCGATCCGGGGATGCTTATTGATTCCTCTCCTGAGGTTTTAAATGCTTTAAAAATTATTATTTGCTGTATTGTTTCAAAGGTTTAAAGGATAAGTGCTTTAAGAGCAAATACAGGGCTTCTTCCTGCAGTCCTTGGGGGGGTTACAGTTCAAAAATTGTTTTAAAAATATTTTAGGGGAAGGCTCTCTTTGTATATACATGGAGAGGCAGAACCTGAGGTTCTGCTATTTTTCTTCAAACGTTAGGAGCGCAGGTTTAGAAACTTATAGATGGCAATTTTTGCCCTATGAAACAAATCATCAAGCCATTAAAATATTCAAAGGGTGTCTAGCAATTTTCCAGAAGAATGGATTATTGCATTGTTCCAGTAAGAAAAGACTTCATCTCCGAGCATTCAATTTTGACTGGCAAAACAGATCAAAGATCTCTTGGGATGCATTTCAATTCCAATTTCCAATCCCCCTCAGTTCTGACTGTCTGAGTCAATAYTGGGAGAGGAAGTGGAGGTTAACTGGTTAGTTATTATTGCGAAGGAAGAAGTCGGAATGAGAAGTGATTCTTACAAATCCCACCCCAAAAAAGAAGAAAAAAAAAAAAAAATCAGTCAAAAGTCTTTATGATACTTTTTAGACATCCCTGTTTGCAGCGCTGGGAGGACTTCAGCCTGCTGTCTGATGAGACAAAAATAAACCTAGCAGAAACATTAAGTTTTTCAAAACAAGGCTGGAAAAGCTCATAAAAATAATGTTGCTCAGACGCGTTTTAAGAGAAACAGAATTACATCGACAAAATTACATGTTTTCCAGGTTTGGTTGGGGTGTTTTATTTTCCGAGGGGAAAAATTGCTCCTGCAGCAAAGCTAACTGGTGCCATCTAGTGTCATGTCTTCTCCCTCCTCCCCGGCCAGGGCAGGGGCTGGCGGAGCCGGGAGCCTCGGGAGAGTGGGAACATGTTTCTTAACTGCTCGTTAAAAAAAAAAAAAAAAAAAAAAATGCTTGCCAGCCGGGAGGAAGGTGGCAGAGGAAACTCTGGATGCCACTGAACTTACTTAAGGAGCCTAATTGGAAACAACCGAGTGCTTATTAAAGTCACTGACATTTCCATATGGAGTTCTCTCCGGGTCTGGTCATGAAATCACATGTGAAGATCTTTCCGAGTTGTGGTGTTAATCTACCCTTGAATTTCTGCCTAATTTAGGATGTATTGTAAAGCTATGCTTTTTTTCCTTTTCTTTTTTTTTTTCCTTTTTTTGGGGGGGGAAGCTTTCAGCCCCCGATGGCAGCAGCCTAATATTAATTTGTAGGAATGGTGTTTGGGTTTTTTTGGGGGGGTTGGTTTGTTTGTTTGGTTTTGGTGGTTTGTTTTTGKTTTTTTTTGTTTTTGTTTTTTTTTTAGTAAACAGTAATGTTGTCCTCAAAAACCCATTACAAATCCAGGTGGTAAAACTTTGTGAGGCAGTCCTGTGTTGTAAGAGCAGGGGAGGGTGTCCTCTCATTTTATGTGAATACTCCATTAAAAAGAAAATCTTGCTACAAAGTCTATAGGTGAGTAAAATGAAGCTCTAACCAGTAGGTGCATTTCTCAGTGTGCCGCTTACGTACCTTCACGTATTTATGGCATTGAGGTTGAAGAACCATTTCACGCCCATTTTAGTCCGTGTGCTGTAATGTTTGGGCTGCAAACTCCACATGAAGAGCTTTTACTGATTCAGTTGGAGCCCGAAATGTTGTTTTCGGGTTTCTGAGAAGTTTGTAAAATCTAAATTTGGTGAAAAGTTGCCTGCGTGCTCATAACCTCTTGCTCCATTTTATAGTAGCATGGGAGTCTATAAATGGGAGCCCTGTATGCCGAGTGCCTGTATTCTTTTCTAGATCTATTTTTAAACCATTCTTCTGTTTGGCAAAAAGTGACACTTGGTTTCCATGTTTACAGCAGGCATTGGCAAACCTCAGGAGTTCACAGTTTGCAGTTTGGTTAGATGAGTATCCAAAAGTCAGCATCTGACCAGTAAACTCCTTCAGACTGCAAATTTAGACTGCAAATGTAGTCTTCCACGCATTTTTTGTTCTTTTTAAATCCACGCTAGATCTTGTGTGTGCCCATTGCTGCAGGACCCTGGCAGCCAGAAAGACACACACTCCTAAATCAGAGCAAGCATGTAGTCTTCAGGACTGCTTTAAAACCCCAGCAATCTCAGTGGAGCTTCACATCTAAAACACAGGGAGAGCTAAGGGCGTTGGGAGAGGGGAGAAATTTTGGGGCTATATTGTTTTCCTCCCCCTCTTTCTCCTCATCAGCATGCTGCCTTTGGGCTGTATGCCGGCTGCCCAGGAGGAATGTGGGATCCCTGCTCTCGGAGGGGAGAGCCTGGGACAAGCACGCTGCAGGACATTGGGTCCTGAAGAACGTGTCCTGTAGGACTGGGCAACCTCTGAAAGGGTCTCCTTGAATCTGTTTGGTTAAATAAACATAGTGGTGAGGGGGTGCYTCTCCCCTGGCCGTGGGACCCCAGGCTGCATGTGCGTCTTGTCGCATCCAGGCGGGATGCCAGAGCAGTTCCTTGCTGCCAAGATGAGCTGTGCCACCCTCAGCCCCAGGAGGACAGAGACAGGGAGGGTCGGGTCGGTGCTGGCTGGTGATTTACCGCCCCGGAATGGGGTGGGAATGATGGGACACCTCCTCTGAGCCCAGCCACGCCAGGGACCCGGCTCAGCTGCTGGGGGTGCCTGGCTCCAGCTGTACCCTGCTGTGGGGTCGGCACCTCAGTGCAGGGCTCGGTGTTGGCAGGGCACGGTGTCCGTCCCTTGTTCTCTGGAGTAGCTCCCCCGACTTCAGCCAGGACGCGGTTCCTGCCTTCCCTTGAAAAATTAATGTGCCAAATTGCTTGGGGTCGTTTGAAATGCTGAAGAAGGCTTGACTCCTCGCTTCCCAAGGGCACGCGCTGCCTCTGCCTCGCAGTCAGAGTTTGGCTCCGTAGAGGGCAGGGGAGTCCTCTTCAGTGGAAAACATTGGAGGCAGTTTTAGTGTGCTTCCCCCACCTCCTCTGTGTTTTCTTCTGCAAAGACCAAAACAATGTGGAGACTTGAGCCGGGCCAGTTTTCAAGGGCAATCCTTTTAAACCCTCTTTTGAAGTACAAACTATAAAGTTCCCTGCAGCGCTTGAGAAAATATGCAGTTTTCCTGGTTCCAAATGCTGATAATAAACCCGTCCAGATAACGTATTGCATTTCCTAGAAACATTTGTTTGCTGGCAGGAAATTGGATCAGATTGAAAGTTAGCAGAGACCGCTCGATAGAGCGAGTGCAATCCGCTCACGGAAGGGTATGATGGAAAAAACGACAGGGCTTGCACTAGTGATGCTGCTTTTGCTCTGTGCTGACGCTGTGTGCTAGGACTTCTCTCGGTCTCTTCTTAGGTTATTATTAACCCAGCCACGTTTTGGCCTAGACGCCAACCAGAAGCTACTAAATTAATAAAACTCTGCTGTGACAGCTAAAGGACACTTAGTGTCCCCTGATTGCATGACACCAGGAAAGCGGAGCTGGGTGCTTGCACACCCCCAGCCAAGAGCATCCTCTCCARTGTGGCTTGTAGCACTCACGACTGTGCCCGGGGGGGGCCCCCCACGCCACCCCATTTTCTTGGTTGTCCCCCTGTTCAGGAGAAACCAGGCATCCCTTGGCAGGGTGGGGGGGCAGCTGGCAGTGTGCCCTGGCAGGTGGGGGGCTGTTCCTGTGGGGCTGGGACCCTGCAGGGGGCTGGGGCTGGGGAGGAAGGGGGGGTAGGATGGAGCTTCCCCTGGGCGGGCAGTTTCAGAGCACTGTGTGGGATGAGCCTGTGGGGAAGGGAGACTTCACCCAGCCACCCCTCCAGGGTGATGTGAGGGAGTCGGCACTGCAGGCTCTGGAGGGGTAGGAGACTGGGGCCCAGGGAGGGGGAGTGATCGGTGCCCTCCCCCAGACTATGCATTTGGGGGTGGGAGAGGGGCAAAGACCACGGGGTATCCCCTGTGCAAAGAGGGGTAGGGGAGCAAGGAGTCCCCCCCCGTGCACAGGGTGGGAGGAGGATGGATGAAAAGGGATTCCCTATAAATGGGAGAGTGGATGGATGGAGGGGTTCCCCTGTGCATGGCAGAAAGATGGATGGGGGGACGGGGTGGGGAGGTCCCTGGTTCTCCCCTCTGCCCTGGGGTGGGGGACCTGTGAGGGTCTCCCCTTTGCATGGGGTGGAGCTGAGGGGTTCCCCCACAGGCAGGTGCACCCTCCCCACGCTCACCGAGCTGGCCGTAGGGAGGGCAGAGCCAGCCCTGGGCTTCCTTCCAGGAATGGGTTTTCTCGGGGAGGTGCCGGCAGGGAAGGGCTGTTCCCTGAACCGCTGGGGCAGACCCATTGCCTTCCTGGAAGGCAGCAGCAGTGACAGTCCCATGTGGCCACCCCCGAAATGGGCCCCGTGCCTGGCCCAGACCGTCCTCTCCGGGCAYGGCGAGCCCCAGCGTGCAGCCCTGAGTGCTGCTAGAGAGCCCACACCTGTAAGGTACGGGGCAGGAAAACTGGAGGGGGGGGGGGTGTTGAGATGACATTCTGGCCCCAGCTGAGCCTGGGGGAGCCTCATGGGCTTTGAGGGGCGGAATGGAGAAGGTCATGCTTGGCCGTGGTGGTCTTCTCTGCTTCCCATCACTGGTCTCTGTTCCTGTCCCCTTCTCTGCTGGTCTCTGGTCAGAGCATCCTCCCGTGCTGGGGTGCAGAGCTGGTGCTGTGCAGAGGCTGGGAGGGGCAGGGTTAACCCGGCTCAGCATAGCAAGGGAAAGGAAGGTCCCTTTCCCTTTTGCGTGCCCACATCCTGCAGCCGGGGGCTGCTTGGGACGCACCTGCCCGGCCCCCGGGGACGTGGGTGTTGCAGCAGCACTGTGCTGGGGAAGGATAATTTGGGATGGTGGGGAGGGGGCTGTGCTGGGGTCCAGCTCTGGGAGAGGAGCTGGGTGTCTCCCTGGCCAGGCAGCACTGCGGCCTCGCTGTGGGTAAGGGAATTTGGCAACAGCAGCAGCTTCTCACGTGATGCTCACGGGCGCAGAGTTCATCTCGCAGTTTGTAACTTTGTTGGTTTATGAATGGGTCACCTCCCCGTGTCTGTGACACCAGGGTGAGTCCCTGGGAGCCCAGCGGAGCGCGTCTGCCTGCATGGCCGAGGTTGGGATGCCAGCCGGCTGCCCCAAATGCATACATCCGCTCGTATAGACACACGGATACATGCTGGGCTCCTTGCAGAGCGCTGCAAGTCCCTTGGCTTGCGATTGATGGTAGCGAGCGGCTGGCAGCAAGCGTGTACAGAAAGGTCAGAGTCTGCAGCGTTTGGGAAATGAGTCACTTTCTGTGTGTGCGTAAAGTTTTAAGCTAGCCAGGCTGAGAGCGGCATTTGATGGCTGGAACGGGGCTGTAAGACACCCCTCTGGGTTTTGCATGTGATACCTTGCCTCAAATCTCATCTCTTCATCCCACTCCAGTGTCTCCGAGGATGTGAGGGGAGCTTGGGCTCCAGATCTGCGTATCTCCCGCAAGGGAGAGGGAGGGGGACACTTGTCCTCACAGGGCTGGATGGGCTCTCTGCAAGTGCTGGCAGTCTTATTGTCTCCGTCCAGTTTTTGGGGGTCGGTCCTCAAAATAGTGTGATGAAGGTCTTGGCGTTTGTTGGTTCACTTATTTATTGCGCTTCTCCCTGCTGGGGTGGCTGCCTGAGGACGTTCTTCCTGCGTTAGTGCCAGGTCAATTGTCTTTGTTGGTTTTAAGTAAATTTGGGAGTAATAATGTGAGTTCTGGAAGGCAGTTTAACTCCTGGGTTTCCTTGCCATGCTGCCCCAGCCACGTTGCCTGTGAAGCCAGCAGCTGGAGACAAAGCTTGCGGTTTGGGGGAAGGCTTTTCCAGCAGCCAGAGGAAGGCATTTGTTCTGGGTCCTCATCCGTCTCCGCCACCGGCTTCCTCTGTGATGCTGGCCAAATCACTTCGGTACTTGACGCCCATATCCTCCCAAGTCTGTTCGGCAGTCCCGTCCCAGGGCGTTTTTAGTGGTGGCTGGAGCGCATGGGTATTCTGAGAAGGCCAGTAGCTGTTTTGGCGGACTGGATTCAGGCCCTTTCCGGGTTTCCGAGCAGAGTGGCAGCAGATGTTGGTGTGTAAGTCATACCTGTTAACAAGGTACTGGGAATATGGCATTGGTCTTGGATGTGGCACTGGCTAGGAATTTGATCTTGGCAGGGGAAGAGTTATCTCCGAAAGAAGTGGTGAGAAAATTCTTGCTTGACTTCCCTTCCCCACATGCCTTTAAGTTCCTGAGTCATGGAAATGAAAATCTCCTTGGCATACGCCCATGGTTTGGGCTAGAGGGTGTGGAAGAAGCTATGATTGGATTCTCAAAGCCTGTGGTTGTGATAAGAACGTACTGTACCGGAAGAAACAAATGTTAACCTTACTGGAGAGTAGAAGGTTTGTTATCTCTAGCTTTTATCCAACTGATACTTGAGCGAAACAGCAAGCTTGTGTCCTGCCACGGCCAATTCATAATTACCAGCTAATGTGACGTTTGTTTTCTTGTGCTTTATTTGTAGGTTTGAAAGAAACTTTTGGACTGTGAATTGAGGCATTGGGTATGTAAATTTAAATTTTGTGCTTCCCCTCCTAACCCCCCCCTTTCCTTTTACCATGTTGAATGAAATGTTTCATTAGACCCAGCTGGAATTTGTTTTCAGGAGAGCAGCTGCTCTGTAGAAAATACTGTACGTTCATATGCTGCTGGGGAAGGAGGAGGAGTCAGGGTTGTGGAAGGAGGTTGATCATGGAGGAATTTGACGCTGAAGATGCACATTCCGGCCCAAAGTTCAGGCACAGGGAGATGTGGGCTCTCCTGGGTGCTGGTTGGGAGGACACTTCTGAGATGGGTCAACAGGCGTTGTGTTGGGGGAAGGCTTCATGTTCCTCGACTAACCCAAGCCTTGCTCACTGGGAGAGACGGGGCTGTGGTGTGGGTAGCAGCCCAGCAGGTTAGATGAGTTCTGCTCCTCACTGCCACCACCAATTCATTGGGAAACTGTGGACAGGTCTCCTCCAGAGTGGCCACCACTTGGGAGCAGGAAAGTAGTTTGCTGGTGGGTGAGGGTTGGTGCTCCACTGTGGGCTGGATTTTCCAGATGTTGAAATCCTTCAGCTTCAGTTGGGACCTTCAGGGTTTGTTTTGATTCCCATGGCTGGATTTGCAGCCAGCCAGCAGACGGATGAGGGGGATGGCTCCTGCGGAAGATCTGAAGGCTGGGAAGCTGTGTTGGGAGCTTCGTGGAGATGAACCCGACTGGTGGTGGGAGGAGTGGGCTGGGGTGGGGCCACCATGGGCGAGGCAGGGAGAAAGAGGAGCCAGTTAGCTAATCCTCAGGAGGGTCTGGTCGCCTTTGCCTGCCAGCTTGCTGGGTGGGACTGAGACATGCCAGGTCTCGCTGCTGGCCAAGAGACCTCACTGGGCAACCTGGCAGGTGCTTGGTGTGGTGTAGGGCTGGTTGTCTTGGGACCGAGGAGCTGATGCTGTCCCTACCAGCGGCAGCTGGCCATCTGAGCACATCGCAGAGCAGCAGCTGTCTCTTCGCTGGGTTTAGGGTACTTGCCTGGCTGCTTCTCCATTCCCAACCTCCTCCCGCTTCTGTTTGGAGCAGACTCGAGATGGCCTCGCCGGCAGACAGCTGCATCCAGTTCACCCGCCATGCGAGCGATGTCCTCCTCAATCTCAACCGCCTTAGAAGCCGGGATATCCTGACYGATGTCGTCATCATCGTGAACCGGGAGCAGTTCAGAGCCCACAAAACAGTCCTGATGGCCTGCAGGTGAGAGCAGGGTCCCCTCCCTGCCTCCCTTCCCTGTTCCCTCTGCCTTTGGTCGCCAGCAACACTGCTGCAGCCCCGGGGAGGCTCATGGAGTTTACAGACAGGGAAACAGAGGCAGAGAAGCAGAATTGAAAGGGGCTGCCACGAAATTTGTACCTGCAATGGGATTAGAGCTGAGACCTTTCGCCTCCAGCGCGGTGCCCACACCTCTCTCCTCCTTGCGTGTCCGCATCTGCCTACACGCAGCCCATGGAGACAAACAGGAGCACAGCAGACATGAGGCACATCCCTGAAGGCAGAGCACAACCGCTCTGCAGGGACAGGACAGGAGAGGAGAGGAGAGGGGAGGGAGGGCTGGACGCTCTCTGGGGTGAGTGAGTCCTCTGTGACCGCAGTGTCCCCTGCCGCTGCTATTTTTAGAGCTATTCCTCCCTAACTCCCAGGTTGCTGGCTGCACCCACCTTTGATTTTTTTTCCAAGCCTGGTGGGGTCTGAAATCCCTTTCCAGCTCCTAGGATTGCTGGAATTGCTTCCTAGTGAACGCTAATTAACATCCCACCATTGCCCAGTTGAATTAGGCAGATGCCTTTCAGGGTCTCCTGCTGACAAGGTATAAAGATTTGAAAAAGCCAAGGTTTGACTATTAAGACATCTGAAAAATGTTTTGCCAACATTTCCTTTTTTCTTTTTCCTTTTTTTTTTTTTTTCCTGGTTAAAGAGTGAGTGTGGATGCCCCAAGAGGCTTCTGAAAGAAATGAGTCACAGTGGGAAGGGGGTGGTGGTAAGAACAACAACAACAAAAAAAAGGGGAATTTCTAAATGGAGGCAGTGGGGAGTTGTTGAGCAGGTGAGATCTAAAAGCAGGCTGTTCCAGTTGGGAAAAGTGCAGTGCAGAAGACGCTTACTAAGCTGAGAAACCAAGCTTGATAATAAGGGGGAAGCTCAGGGAATTCTGTAATTGCCTCCTCCTCCCTTCCCATTCACAAACCCCTCTGTGCTAAGGTATTTCAGAAAAATTCTCCTTTCTTCCTCTGAATTGTCATAACACTCRTCTTCTCTCCTGTTTCCTCTCTGCAGTGGCCTCTTCTACAGCATCTTCACTGACCAGCTCAAGTGCAACTTGAATGTCATCAACCTGGACCCTGAAATTAACCCTGAAGGGTTTTGCATCCTCTTGGACTTCATGTATACGTCCCGCCTGAACTTGAGGGAGAACAACATCATGGCCGTGATGGCCACAGCGCTGTACCTGCAGATGGAGCATGTGGTTGATACCTGCCGAAGGTTTGTCAAGTCTAGGTGAGCACCGTGAGTGAACTTTGGAGAGCCTGGGATGGTGTGTTTGTGTGGGAGGGGGGAAAACTGACAAAGTACCTGCAAACTTACCCTTACGGGCTGAAAATGACTGTGTCTCCCTCCTTTTTGCCTGGTTCCAGTGAAGCGGAGATGGTGTCTGCTGTGAAGACCCCAAGGGAAGAGTTTTTGGCTGGACGGATGCTGAGCCACCCAGAGGTGATGGCTTATCGGAGCAGAGATGTCTCGGAGAACGGCATGCCTCTCCAAAATGGGTCCCTCTGCAATGGGAGGGCCTTTGCACCTGGCTTGATCAACAGTTTGTCTGGATCCCCCATTTCCTACCATGGATACAGCCCTCTCCCTCTAAACAGCTTCCTTGTGGATGATGAGTTGCGGGAGATGAGGATGCCTCTCTCCGAACTCTCGAGGGCAGGTGCCTTCCCCAAGGAGAGGATCCTGCCATGCGACAGCTCCAGGACAATCCCCACTGAGTACATGAGAACCATTACTGACATCTCGGCCAACATGTGCCATGCTACCATCTATGCCCCGAAAGAAGGTGCTGCTGAAGAAGCCAGGAGCGACATGCACTACAGCRTAGCCTCTGGCCCCAAACCTGTCGTCCCTTCGATCCGGAACAATCCCTATTTCTCTTGTGACAAAGTGGCCAAAGAGGAGGAGCGGACCTCTTCAGAGGATGAGATCAGCCAGCACTTTGAGCCCACCAACACCCCCCTGGACCGCAAGGGACTCATCAGCCCCCAGAGCCCCCAGAAGTCAGACTGTCAGCCCAACTCACCAACCGAGTCCAGCAGCAGCAAGAACGCCCGTATCAGTCAGAGCTCTAGCTCCCTCTTCACCAAGAGCCCCACAGACCCCAAAGCCTGCAACTGGAAGAAGTACAAGTTCATTGTCCTCAACTCTCTGAATCAGAGCACCAAGCAAGACAGTGCTGACCAGAACGAGATGGGAACCCTCTCTCCTCGCACCTACATGCCCATGTCCACTTGCCAGCAGTCCATGGAGCCAGAGCATCTCAACGTGCAATCCCCCACCAAGATGAGTGTGAATGGAGAAGACTCTACTATCCCACAAGCGAGCAGACTCAACAATATTGTTAACAGGTGAGAAGATTTCCCCCCGCCACGAGAGACAGGACTCGCTGCGTTATTGGTGAGGGTTTGAAAGTGCGTGAAATAGCTGTAGTGTTGGGCTGGGGAGTCCAGCCATGAGCAGGTGGAAGCCTCTGCATTTGGTGGAGCACTCACTGCCAGTGACATTGCTTGGGTGCCAGCCGTCCCCACCTTAGTAGTGCTAGCCTGGCCTAGTGATGAGATTGGGAACATTGGGTCAGGAATCCCTGGCTCACTTCAGCAGCTCTGGACTGTTTCTGGAGCCTGGCTTTGCCCAACCTGGTTTTCACCAGACTCCCTGTGCCTCRAGCTTCTGGTTGGCTGTAAGCATTGGAAAGGCCAAACTACCAGGGAGCAGTATGCTATCGTCTGGACCTGGATGTTCCTAGAGAGCTTTGAGGTCATTTGGTGATGGGCATCTGAAGGATTGAGGCTCAGGGACCTGTTGTTGATCAGGGCTATGCTSTGCATCTCACCACAAAAGTGTCCCCATAAAACATGTCTGTCCCTTGTGTCTAGAAGGGTGCAAACAAGGGCCCAGTAGCTCAAGCACAGCAAGAGCCTTCTCACGGCTGTGTGCGTTGCTGTCCTTCCACAGGTCCCGGGATGGGTCCCCTCGGAGCAGCGAAGGGCAGTCCCCRCTGTACATGCATTCGTCGAAGTGCAGCTCCTGTGGCTGCCAGTCCCCACAACATGCTGAGATGTGCCTTCATACCCCTGGCTCAAACTTTGGAGAGGAGATGGGGGAAACTCAGTCTGAATACTCTGACTCCAGCTGCGGTGAGTCTTGCATCCCTGGTCGCACTCGCTTTTCAACCAGCAGGCAAGGGGGCTGTGCAGTCTGGGGACCCATCCAAGTGGTGCCCTCTGTCCAAACGGGCAGTCAGACCTGTCCCCGATGCTGGTGGATCCCAAGGTGCTTTACAGTCCCCTCTTAACTGGCTGACCAGCKGTGTGCATGCATGTGAGGGACACACGCACGTGGGAGTTGCTTCCTTCCTCCCCTTCCCCAGCGCYGTCCAGATACCTTGTGCAGGGAGTTAGTCACCTGCTGCAAACTTGGCAGCTAAGGACAGGAAACAAAGTGCGCCCCACCCCACCAGAACCACAGGAGAACAAGCTTGGCAGATGTAATGACCCTAATGGGGATTGGGCAAGATGGTGTGTCTCATGCATCCGTCATGGTATCTTCATTATCAGGGAGCCCAATGCGCACATCTGGAGAAATGCAGATAATGAGGCTTGCAATCTTGTTGCAAAATTCCACAAGCCCAGAGACAAGTATCTTTGCACCCATCTGCCTGTAGCTCAGGGAGGGGGAATGCAGAATTGTCACCTGTGGTGTGGGCAGAGATCCACAGAGGGAACCCCACTGTGGTGATGCTCAAAGCCACATACAACATTTAAGAGTTAGGCACCCTCCTGCTGGGGGGACYTGCCTTGCGCTTCAGATGATGATGGTCTTCCCATGCTCAAGGAAGATATCTGTACATGTAAAGGTTTAAGACCTCTAAAGGTGCTGGAGTTGCTCCAGAGCTGAGCATCCATCCTTCGGAGGATGCCTGATAACTTGGGTGCTTTTGTAGACCTCTCTGAAAGATGTCCAGGTGAGGTGCTGGCTTCTTGGAAGCAGCTTGTGATGCACTGAAGGAGAGATGGCTCATGATGACTTTGCTCTCTCAAACCATGCATGTTGTTGCTGTGTGCACAAGGAGGTCAGGAGGTAATGGCACGGTGCAAGCACTGCTGCCCACGAACGTCTGCACTCTGCTTCTTGTTCCAACACTTGCTCTGGCTGCCCCTCTCCACCATCCCAAACCCATCCCGTGGCCCATCGAGGAGCTGGCCCACAGATTGCCCAGCTCATTACTCTCCTCTGTGCCTTCCCAGAGAATGGAGCCTTCTTCTGCAACGAGTGCGACTGCCGGTTCTCCGAGGAGGCCTCTCTCAAGAGACACTCTCTGCAAGTCCACAGTGACAAGCCCTACAAGTGTGACCGCTGCCAGGCCTCCTTCCGCTACAAGGGGAACCTTGCCAGCCACAAAACCGTCCACACAGGTACAGTGTTGGCCACGGGGACAACTTACTGAGGAGGCTGTGGGTTGCTGGGCATGCGGGCRTTTATGGCTGGGTTTGTCCCAGGTGCAGCATCCCCTGCTCTGTGTCACAAGCTGTCCCTGATGGGAAGAGCAAGGTGCTTTTCTTGGCGCTGCCAGGGAGCCCTCGGGCAGAGCACCAAACCTGGGAACGGGGGAGATGCTGCCTGGCCTCACAGCAGCGATGGAGCTCAAGCTCCTTTGCTGTAAAGCACTGGGCACCGCCGTTTCTAAAGGTGTCTTGCAAAATGCATGGCTGGGAGCAGATGCGTGGCCTCCAGGTTACTTTGTGGTAGACTTTAAAAAAATAATCAAAAGAACATTCAGGGAGAAGTCTGGGATTTTTCCCCCCCCCCCTGCATCCTAGAAATCCAGATCATATCTAGCCTGGCAGAAACTCTGCTGATGGGAAAATCTGTGAATGGATGGACTCTGAATCAGCACAATGAAAGCTGAGAAAGGAAGGGGATATTAAGGGTTTAGTCATTTGCTGACAAACCTAGGGATTTTTTTTTTTTTTTCATGCTTTTATTAATGTTTAACATGTCAACAACCAGTTCACTAGCTGGGGAAGGGAAGTCTGTGCTGACAACTCAGTGCTGCTGYGCTGAATTAGCTGTAAATTCCCACAGTCTCAGCTGAGCTCCAGGTGAATGAGACGACACAAGTGCCAGGGCAGGGTTTGAGGTCATGTGGGGTCAAAGCCTGGAAACAAAAGAGAAAGGCAGGAAGGGATAGACGATGGCTGTTTCCCACTCCCCATCAAGCCCATCTTCAACCATCCTAAAGAAACTAGTTAAAACCTTTTTGCAGCTCCCCCCATCGCCGGGGGCCAGCAGCAGTGATTGTAACCGAATAATGACTTGGGAGCCAGGTCACTGGGCGTGCCTTGGCTCTCCGCTCTATCAGCAATTTTCGCTCCTCTAAAGAGGTGATGAATGGCCAAGGCAGGATGTGCTGGGGACCATGAGGAGCCCGAAGGGAGCCAGGTGGCCCTGCGTGGCTTACTGACGGCTGTAGGGAGACACAGGCACCAACCGCTGTTGCGGGGCCAGGGGGAGCGATGCTGTTAATCCTCACTGGCAGAGCTGCGCAACTTTCTCTCTTGCCCTGAATGCTGCAGCTCCCAACCCAAAAAAGAAAAGGTACCTGCAGTGCCCGGGTACCTCCTGAGCTCACCCTGCTCTGGGGACACCGCGAGCTGTCCTGACCGATGCTGCTTGTCCGCAGCCATCTCCAAAAGGGACAGGAGTCAGGGTAGTGCTTCATGCCATGGGGCGTGAAGTCCCTGAAGGGACTTAGCTTTGGGGAGTGCCATGGATCATGGGGGCTGAGCATGCCCGTACTTAATCCCTCACCCTGTCTTTTGGGCTCTGCAGGAGAAAAGCCGTACCGCTGCAACATCTGCGGGGCACAGTTCAACCGGCCAGCCAACCTGAAAACCCACACGCGCATCCACTCTGGAGAGAAACCCTACAAGTGTGAGACCTGCGGGGCCAGATTTGTCCAGGTGCATGTGGCCTCTGGGACCTGCAATGCCTGGGGAGGTGGGACATGCCCAGACCTCCTGCCCGAGACCGGTGACGCCTCATGGCAGGGAGGGGGCTGATGGGCCATGCTCACTGCCTTGGGCAGCTCTTCCCATGGTGTTGTGGGATAAATAGGGGCCTTAAGGTCCATGTGGGCCAGTTTGGCTTAGTAGGAAGCCTGATTGCTGGTTTTAGCTCCTCTCCTCCATTTGCTGTTAAGCATTGGAGATACCAGACCTCACACACGTGTGGCCCTGACTCCCAGCTAGAACCCAGTAGACCAAAAAAAGACGTCTGGGCAGAACCCCACTCCCAGTGGGATGCCCTTGCTCCCGGTGGGACGCCCTCATCCCTGAGGCTGTCCTCACCCCGAGCTGCTCTCTCTAGGTGGCCCACCTCCGTGCTCACGTGCTCATTCACACCGGGGAGAAGCCGTACCCCTGCGAGATCTGCGGCACACGCTTCCGGCACCTGCAGACTCTCAAAAGTCACCTTCGAATCCACACGGGAGAGAAACCGTATCATGTGAGTGACCCTGCTTTTTTTGGCGGCGGGGGGGCGAAGCTCGCAGCCACGGCTGGGGGGAGATGCTACCAAACCTGAGGGGCTGGGAAGAGACTGGGCATTTGCATGGGCTGGTTGCAGCACCCCAGTGCCCTTTGCCAGCCTCAGGAGGCCCTACGCCAAGGTCATGTCCCTGCTCCTCGTGCCCCGTCCCCCTCTCGTGCATTAGCTGATGCCGACATGGTATTTTGTCGTGAGTGGCTGCGTTGGAAACACTGACGTGCAGCCCAGGCTGGGTACATCTTAGCTGCTCTTCTTTTCTTCCACTCCATCTGGAAGGTCACACTTCTCCAAATAGCTGTGGCTTAAATTACAGCAGCCCGCTGCGTGCAGGGATGGGGGAAAGGAGCAGACAGCCTGGCCTGGGGTCCCCTGTGCGGGTGACACCCGTGCCGAGCGAGCAGCCTGCCCTGCCTTGCTTGCAGCCCTGGGGGCTCCCAGCTCTTTGCTGAGGCTTTTCTGGCTTTCCCCATCTACTAGAGAGGGAATCGGAGCAAGGGTTATCATCCAAACATCCTCTGGAGCCATCCAGCTTGGCAGGGATCAAAAACAGCTCCTGAAATAGGCCCTGTAGCTGGTTTGAGCATCTAGATAAGGAGCTTGGCGCTCTCCTAAGGGACCTCGGCCTTTGTGCATCCCATAAACCGAAATGTGCTGCTGAAAGCCTGGGATGGGGCACCCCCGGGTGCTGCTTCTCCCACCACATCCCCACTTTTCCCTCGTCTACCGGTATAATGGGCGCAGCATCCTGGGGTAGCGGCGGAGGACAGGCGTTTGCTGCGGGACCCCCGCCCTGAAGGGAAGGACGTGTCCCCTACCATCGCGTTTCACACCCTCTGCCTTTGCCTCTCGCCCCGCAGTGTGAGAAGTGCAACCTGCATTTCCGCCACAAAAGCCAGCTGCGGCTTCACCTCCGGCAGAAGCACGGGGCCATCACCAACACCAAGGTGCAGTACCGCATCTCGGCGAGCGAGGTGCCTCCGGAGCTCCCCAAGGCCTGCTGAAGGCAGAGGATTTCCCAGGAGGAGGCTGTCTTGCGGAGGGGAAAAGCTGTCCAAAGGATACTTGCAACACTTTAAAAGAAAAAGGAGGAGCAGGTGGGGCGAGTGCGAGGAAGGGGGGAGAAAGAAAAAAAAAAAAATTCATCACATGATGGAGTGCCTCTAAACCCATAGTGCAGATAGGTGGAAAAACATTAGAAATTAAAAAAAAAATTACAAATACACGGGTTTTATTTTTCCCAGTTATGTGAAACAAAAAGAAAAATTATTCAGATCTTATTGTATATAAAACATAAAAATAAAAATAGTCATTTTAAATGTCTGTGCAGTGGAGTGTTGATAAACTCTGGAGTCTAACCTTCACAGCCTTTGCCGTTTGAAGATGAGGAATGTAATGTCGATTTATGGGAACAGATTTTTTTCTTTTGTATGCAAAATGTGTGTTCTTTTAAAGAGAAAGTATGCTATTAAAGAGAGGGCTTTAACTTTTTTAACCAAAGGTGAAGGAATCTATGGCAGAGTTGTAAATATATATAGATATAAATATATAAATATATATATAAAATAAATATATATAGACCTTTAAAAAAAGCTATATTAAAAATATATAAAATGCATTAAAGGCTCAGTTGGACTCTGCAGGCAGAAGCCACTCTGAGAATCTTTATTATGATAGAGCACTTAACAAGATATTTTAAAGTATTGCATCTGTACAAGTAAGAAAATATTTTGTCTAAATGCATCAGTGTATTTGTATTTTTTTGCAAGTGAAGGTTTACAATTTACAAAAAAGTGTGTATTAAACCAACAAAGCTGCAGAAGGAATTTAAAATAATAATAAAATGTAATTTTTTTTGTTCTAGTTCTCAGTCTGTATATATGTAAAATGTGGTTTCGCACGGTGCCTTTCTTTTCAATGGAAGTTTTCAATGTATGGACTATATTGAGCTCAGTTTCTTCAAGGTACAGCCTGATGTTGCAAAAGGAGTTTTGGTGGAACTCTCTATCGGGGAATGTTTTATTTTTTTTTTTTTGGTTTTGGTTTTTTTGGTCTTATTTTACATGCTTGTGTTATAAACAATCTCGGGAGACAGGGTTTGGGCTGTGTCTAAACTGCATTAATGCGTTCTGTAAAATATAGCTGTACAAATAAAAGAATAAAATGAAGAAAAGTGAAGTATGATGGAGTGAGGGGTCTGTTCTTGCCTGTCCTTCTCCTTAAGCACCTTGAAGGCCAGTCGGTGCCCCAGGAAGGGGCTGAGCATCCCAAGCCCCAGCGTGAGCTCTTGGCTTGGTGCAGCTCTGTCCCTGTGTTGAAGGCAGGGCTGGCTGAAGCAGCCTTTTCCAGGGTCAAGTGAAGATGGTCTCTGGCATGAGGTCAGAGCAAGACTCGAGCTCAGTGCTCTGCATCCTGGTGGGGACTGGCCCAACTGTGCCACCTCTTTGGTACTTCCTGTATTTGCACCGAGTAGCTGGCAGAAATAGGGCAGAGCCTGGGAGAGACCTTTTGCTGACCAGCCCAGGGCTGGTTCCAGATGGCTGGGTAGTTATTTATATTTCCTGGAAACCTATGCAATTGCCAGAATTGCTCAGGAAAGAAGGCTGCCTGCTGCTCCTCTTGCTTTCCAGCACCTGGGGCGGGGGGGGGGCTGCCGGTTCAGCTGCCTTGTGCAATGATTCGGTGGAGCAGGGTCTGTAACCCCCTCCAGGAACTCGCTGGCCGATAGCATCTCTGGGCTTCCAGCCATTGCACACTGGCTGCGGGCCAGAGCTGAGAAAGCCCGGCTTGAGGGAGTCCCCCTGCTCTCCCCCAGTATGGAGAGGAGACGCTTTGGTCCATTTGGGTGGCTGTGCAGAGCTGGGGGGTGAAGCCATGGGGTAACCAGGCCCTTGGGAAGTGGGGATGCCCGGGCTGCATGCAAGTGCCTTGTGCTCTGTGCAAGCAACCCAGCAGCTCTTTGCTGGTGAGGGCTCACTAGTTGCAGAAAACCGAAGAGCCTCATGCAAAAAGCTTCTCTGAATTACACAGGCAGGACCGGCTGCAACCAGCGCTGGTGTGGAGCAGGGCCACTGCTCAACATGGCCCGGGGTGAGGTCTGAGCCGCACAGGGCTTGTTTCATTTTTAGTTTAGTTAATTCATGGGTAATTTTGGTGCAGGGCTTGGGGGGTGATTCATGGGGGGGGGAACTTGGAAACACCAGCTGGAAGGGGAGGGCCTGGCTGTTTGCAAGGTCAGGAGGGGCTGCAGTAAGGAGGAGCTGGAGGTGAAGAGGAGGATGGGCTTTTCAACACACCATGGGACAGAGGTGGACGTGAGACAACCAAAGCAGGCCTGCATGGGAGGGAAATGCCAAGAAGTGGGGAGCCAATTTGCAGTGCTGCTTTGCAGGACCCCCAGCTCCTCTGGCGTGACTCCCAGCAGACCAGATCTGCTGGCACATGAAGAAGCCCCCAAAAAAGCGAGGGCTGAGCAACTGAGCTGGAGACAGCCTCTCCCTCCTCCTGCTGTTTGATTTGGCCAGGCAGGACGGCTGCCTGGCAGCCTGCAGCAAGCGCCCGCCTGCTGCGGGGCAGGCTTTTTGTGGGGTGAGGTCCTCTCGGCCACAAAACCTCTCTTCGTGTGCATCCTCCCAGGGCAGGAGCCTATTTCTCACCCCACAGGCTGGGTGCACCCTGCTGGCTGCTCAGCAGGGCTGAGCCCAACATGAGCCCTCACCAGCTGACTTGTGTTAGGCTCAGGGTGGGGTAAAAATAAGAACAAATGGGGCATTGCCTGAGCACTGGGAATAGCAAAAACCTGCTTTCCCCCCTTGCTCCCTTGCTCGCTTCCTCTTTCCACCTCTTCCTGGTAGGTTTTTAATGTTTAGTAAAGCTGGTTGTCCTCATGACGGGGATTTGACACACATACTGTCCTCATTTGACACACATACTTAGGTTTCTCCCCTCTCTGTCGGGAGCTGCCTGTCTTTGAGCTCACTACCTCTCTGATTACTGCAGTTGTCACTTTTGGAAGTGGCTGTGCTGGGCTGGCAGCCCCGCTTGCCCCAGACGAGCAGGCTGTGTAGCCACGACCTCTATTTCCTATTGACTTGCTCAGCTGCATTTGCAAAATAAATACTGTATTTTCCTGGATCATGGCTGTGTTTCCTCCTCCTGACAGATTTTTTTTTTTTTTTTTTTTAAAATGATGTCACAGCTTTTCCAGGCAGCTCAGCTGCAGTGATAGCAATCGCTCCCTTACTATCCACGGGGCAGAGGTCTGCAGGCATCTGGCACAGCCAGCCTGTGCCGGCAAGCTTTGCTCAGCACGGACGGTGTTTGCAGAGGCAAGGGAGCAGTCACACTGCATGTGTTTTATGGCTGCGGAGCCCACATTGAACTGGTCAGGCCTGCCCGGGTCAGTACCACTGGGTTATTTGCCCTTTGAAAACCCATCTCCAAATACAGGGTCTGACTCTTGCCAAGCCTCAGAAGAAAGGACAACACCAAACCTATAAACTGGCTGGTTTCCAGGAAGCTTCCCAGAATGTTTGAGCCCTTCCTTTGGTACCCATCTCCCCCTCCTCCCATGTAAAGACCTGCCCAATAGATGGGGATGTGGTCGAGTTTTCCTTTTCTTCAGATTTCTTCTGCACTGAAAAAAAAACCTCGCCACACTGCCAGCTCCTTCCCCATTTTACTTCTCAGCACAGGCTTCAGGAAGGCCGAGCAGAGAAACGGGGATTCAAGTTTCCTGGGGTTGAGCAGGGCTCTGGGGCGCCCACAGCGGTGCTGTGAAACGCTGGGCTGAACTTGCTGCACTCATCAATTTATTCTCTAGTCCTTGGGCCTGGTTTTGGTGCTGAAAAACCTGTGCTGAGTCAAAATGACACTAAAACGTGGAAGGCTTAAATACAGCCACCAAGGCTGTGACTTTCCAAAATGTGGATGTTTGATCGGCGTATAGCTGGACTCAACGACGCCGTCGGTGCTTGCTTTCTCTTGGCAGCGTTGCTGCCGGCTTGCTCCCCTGCCTTGCACATCCCGCTGCCCCCGCCCGCAGCCGCCCCGGCCCCAGGCTCGGCACGGCGGGGCCGAGCTCCGCACCGCCCCGGCGGGCCCGGCGGGAGGGTTCGGGGCGCTCCGCTGTATTCTGCCGGGTCTCCACGGGAGGGCAGGCGAAGACGGAGTTTAAGCAAGGAGTCCCCGGAATAAAGACATCGGTCCAAAAAAAAAAAAAAAAAAATATTGCAGCCCGACCTGGGACATCTGCTGCTGTCGGGGAAAATCTTACAACCCAGGGGGAAGGTTTGCAGGCAGAAGGCAGGTGCTTGCCTGCAGCTCGTCCCCAGGGCCAGCCCGTCCCCCCTGGTGTGGATCTGCTGTGGGGAATGACCAGCTGCAGCCCAAGCTGGCCGGGAGCAGCCTGAGAGCCGTTGCGATCCCACAGGCAGGATCCTGTGTCACTGGGATGCACGCTGCCTGTTTGTGGGGTTGGACACAACTGCCCATGGCCACCTGGAGCCTCCTGGCCTCGCCTCTCTGTGAGCGGGGTCAGTGTCACAGCGGGAGGGAAGGGAGGCCCAAGCTCTTATTGTGGAGCTGGTGTTTATAGAGGAGAGTTACGAGAGAGAGAGAAAGCAGACCCCTGTGTTATTTCATGATTTCATGTGCTCACCCATCTGTATCGATCATCTCTTGCTTTATGCTAATAACTTCKTACAGCACAGGCTGTTTGTACAGTCCCTAACACAGCCCCATCCATGGCTCCTAGTAGTCACCACAGTGGTATAGGTAAATACCCTGGTACTGCTCTTAGCTCATCCTGTTCACCTTTGCTTCTGTACATGTTTGATGCTGATCTTTCCCTTGTCTGACTTCAAGGGGGCTGCTTTCAACCCTACAAATGCCGTGGCAGCATCCTAGGAGGCTGAGACCAGGAATGAATCTCARGTAGCAGCAACAGAAAATCTGAGCACAGCTCTCTTAGACAGAGACATCGGTAAAATTAGGTAGCAGGATCCCTCCTCTGTGAACCTGCACAGCCTGGCTCCCCTCCCACTTTGCTACCTGGAGCAGAAATGCCAGAGGACTGTAATTAATGCAGAGTCCAATTCTTTCAGATTTGTGCCAAAGTTTTACTATAGAAACAGCATTTTACCCAGAAACCTCTCAGGGCTGTTGCAAGTCCCTGTACAATCCCAATACCACCGCTCTCTGCATGGCCCRTCCCAGGGACACACGGTACCAGTCAGCGGGAGTTTCTCTCCCTTGTTGAGCTCTTGTTTCTCATTATCATTCAGGCATGACCGACTGCTCTTCCTCTGCTCATCTGTATCTTCTGGGGTACCACCAGCCCTCCAGAAGGTAGCTGCTCCATTACGTTTTTGGCAAGCTGTAGGAGCTGCGGGGCTGTGGTGACTTCCTCACTGCCCCATAGCACAGGATGCATGTCCAGAGCCAGGATGAAGAATTTCACAGCCCCGGCTCCCAGATCACAGCTCGGCCCTACCCGGTTGAGTGCTAGAATATAAGAAAAAGGGGTTTTCCCTGCTGGCAAGGTAGTGATACATGGCAAAACTGTCCTGCTCATGAAAGCAGAGCTGAGAAAGTCTGGAGAGCATTTTGTAGGTGATAGCCAGGGAGGCGAGGTGCGATGAGAGCCGGTCTTGTGGCTGCGGTGACAGCAGAGGGCACGCTTTGCCGGTGCGGAGCTGAGCGTGCAGCCTGTGCACACAGTCCTGGGCACTGCTGCACTGCTCTGGATCTGTGGAGCAAGCTGGAAACGTGGGGGTAAGGAAGCAGTCACAGGAATTCAATGCAATTCAATCGTCTGCAAAGCTACATGCCCCGCAGCGCTGCAGCAGAAAGAAAGGAACAGAATCACCTTGCAGCCAAGCAGATGATGGATTTATCTGGCCGGGGAATGAGTGTAAAAAAATTCAGAGCACAGTGATCCCATAGAGGAGCTGGGGGAGGGGGAACTGGTAAATCAATCTGCAACTTAATTCACCCCTCCATGCCTGCACCAGAGTCATAAGGATGTCTGGAGGTCTGCCCTTACCTAGGAGACAGTCCAAAGACGTATGGAGCAGATGGACTCCCTTTCTCTACTCCCTCATTTCTGGTTCCTTCAGGTCAGCACAGGATGGTTTTCTGAATCAAAGTGCATGTTTTCATCTTCATTTAAATTGTATTTTTCCTTTAGATTTTCTTTGAAATGACATATCAAAACTTTTCAGCTGGAGATCAGAGCAATTGTCCCAAATTCTACCTGAGGGCACCAAGAATTTTGGTCCGTTCAACATTTTATCCAGCAACAAGGTTCAGACCTAGTGAGAACTCAGTTTCTCTCCTTTAAACAGGTTGATAAGTCTCTAGGGGAGCTTCCCCACCAAAGTCCTGGCTCTGGTCCTGCCTCCACCAGCCTCACAACCTCAGCTGAATCCCAGGAAGAGAAAACCAGCCAAGGTGGGCTTCAGAGCCTTCCTGAGGCTGCTCTGGCTCAGGAGCCATGTCATCTCCTGATGGGGCGCAGGACCAGAGAGCAGAAAATGAGCACACCCTTGCTTTCCTCAGGTAAGCGTCTGAAATTCAGTGGGACAAATCCAAGACATTTCCCTGAAGCAATATGTTTCCTCTTTCTAGAGGACACCACTGTAATTCCTCCAGCCTCCCCCAGGCAGAGGGGGGAGCAGGGGCACAGCTGCTCAGCTCCAGTGCCGCACAGAGCGGTAGTCAGAGCCAACCTGGTCCTCCAAACCTTGTCCCCATGTGGCTGGAAGAGCCACAGTAGCCAGAGTGACCATCAAAACCAGGGATCTGCAATGTGACTGAGGGTCTGTGACTGCCTGGGACTAAACCATAGGGAGCACATCTCTCCAACTGCAGCGACATTGCTCCTAGCCCGAAGCCCTGTTGAGCATTATTGCTCTGCAGCAGGATGCCCTGCACTGCCAGATGGCCAGGGAGGGTTGGCAGGGCAGGGCTGGGGTGGATAGATGTTAAAATGAAAAACAAAGGGTGGGTGAGGACAGGGGCCAGCAAGGAACAGCCCTGGGCTGAAAGTCTTTTGTAGGGCTGGACTCATGCACACAGAGGTGCTGCAGGTAGCTGGAGAAGAATGGGGCGCTGAGCAGTCTGGATTTGGGCAGGACATCAAGAATGGCCTCTCAAAACCCCTTAAGGGCTCAAGTCTGATATCTTCCCCCATTTTACACCAGCATGACCATACCAGCTTCCTAAAAACAGCCCTGCTGGCCTGCCCAGGGCCCACCCATCTCAGACTGAGCTCTGCACCTCTGCAAAATCCCGTTAAATGTGTCTGAGTCCTGCTGGCCCTGCACAAAGCTGGCAGGAAACAAGAAAGATGGGGAAGTCATCAAGGAGGTTGTTCCTGCACTGTGCCAACTCCAACAGCTCCCAGCTCCATGCTGGTTTACAGATGGGTCCTAACGGTGCCGAAATGTAGCAAGGCTTTCCATCCCATACAGCAGTCCAAGTCTGCACTCCAGCCCATTGCTATACCCTGAGAAATCAGACACTGAACTAATCCCTGCGGCACATCAGTGCAGATCCCTAGCTGTGGCAGCTCAGGGAGCTGGTAGCCATTCCTCCCCATTCAGGAGCGATGAGGGCTCCTTCCTTTGGGGTGACAAGCTGAATGGCAAAAAGATGCCAGGCTGGACAGTCGCCTGTGAAGTGGCAGGGGACATTAGGTAACAGCTTCCAGCAGCCACAGGGGAGTCTGAAATAAGGCAGTGCTGCTCCCCRTTTCCTTTTCTGTTCCTCCCCGATACAGCACTCAAGCAGGCTGCTCTGCCCTGGGCTGTGGGAGCTGGGATGAGCTGCTGGGGAGTTGGGGCCCTTTGCAAAGCTGGCCCAAGCTGGCACTGCAGCGTGGCACAGCAGGATTGTGCTGTGCCAAGGATGAGAGCCTGGGGGTTACAAAAGCAGCCTATTCCCAGTGCAAGTAAACTGGGCTACCGGCACAGCTGGGAGGAGTGGGGGGAATCACTGCTGGTGGGGGAAACCATCCCTAGAAAATCTCTCCTGAAGGCAGGCAAGAGGGCCAGGATAGGTTTGATGCCCTGGCATCTGCTGCCTTGGCCATTTGCCATGCCCAGGACTGGTTCTGCTTCTTYGGCTGCAGGAGAAGAGCGATACTGGTCCAGCTGCTGGCACAGGGACACAGTGGAGAGAGAAGCTCTAGGAGTCATGGCCCTTGGAGCCAGCCTGCACTTTCTGGGTCCGTATCAGCCCTGTTGGCCTTGGCAGGAGGCTGTGTCCTATGCCCAAAACAAGGGAATGTGTCTGAAGCAACAGCAGAGACTGACTCCTCTCTACCAGCTCTCCCAGAGCAATACCAGTGCTAGAAGACAGGCAGGGTCCCAGGAGAGCTGGGCTTGGCCTCTTTCAGGTCAGGCAGCTGGGGAAAAGCTGGCTGTAAAAGCAGCACAAATCAACCTTCCCCACAGGTCCTCCTGGGCTACAAATGAAGGCTTCTTCTCTCACGGGTGTCATTCATTTACACCATGGTTTGGGGATGATGCAAAGGATGAAGGCTGTGTGGCTGCAGATGTCTGCACAGAGGAAGGGAGGCCCCATCCAGGGAGGGCAGTCCCTGTTCAGCCCAGAGCCTGAACCAGTGACCAGCACCAATTCCTCTTGCTGGACTGTAAAGCAGAGCAGGAACACCTTGGTTCATGCTCCATGCTCCCAGGCCAGCCTCAGCAAACCCAGCCAGCAGCACCAGGGCTGAAGGAGGGCAGGGGAGAGGCACATTCATTCAACATGAAACGAAATGTCCTTTTGGAGGTTTCTGGAGACCTTTGTGCAGTACTTGGGTCCTTGTCCCCACAAGCCTTTGACTTTCCCCAGCTGGAAATTGAGCAGGGAGAGAGAGCTCCTGACACCCCTTTTCTGAGAGGTAGCAGAGCCCCTTCCTTGCACATCCTCCTCTGTTCCTGCCAGCTGGGAGACAGCTGAAGAGGCCCATCCTCTGGGGTGACAGGGGCTTGCAGCAGCTTTGCCTGGTGTGGGCATCAGCCATCTCAGGGAGACAGGCTGGAAGAGTCGGGGAWACTGACCATCCCAGCGGGACAGGCACATCCCCCATGGGGCCAGCAGCTCCAATGACGCCGGGACAGGGACAGGCTCAGCCAGGGACCTGCATACCTCGGCCGAGGCACCAGTTTGTCACTGCTTCCCTGAGCTGCAGAGCTATCGCAGAGCTGGGGCACTCTCCCGGGAGGCTGCTGGCTGCCAGCGGAGCTGCCCCGACGGCTGGTGGAGCTGGCCGGGATCGGAGGGAGGGTCTGGGCAAGGACCGGTAACGGAGAGGCCCACAGGGTCCATGGAAGGCAGAAAGGACCCCCGGGAGCCGCTCAGCATCCCCCACTCCCCGCTGGAGCCAGGGGCAAATCCGCCCTTAAAGGAACCCTTTCCAGCTCCCCGGACTCTGCAGCCGTTTCTTACCCGACGGGGCCGGAAGCCGCGCTAGGGCAAGGGGCTTTGGCACCGGGACTGCTGGGGGGCTTAGCCCTCCGGCATGGGGCTCAGACCCGCGGGGTGGGCGGTGCACAGCCGGGACCCCCCACCGCCGCGCCTGGGGGGCTTGTGGCTGGGGAGGAGGGAGCGGACGAGCCGGGTCGGGGGCTCCGGAGGGGCGGTGATTTAGGGAGAAAACGCGCCGGGGGCCGGGGGCGGCCGGGGGGCGGCCGGAGGGGGGTACTCGGGGGGCACCGTGGACGCTCGGCCAGCCCCGGGCAGAGCGGAGCATCCCCGGTCCCGGCCCCCCCCGGTCCCGGGCAGGGACCCACCCCCGGCGGCGTGGGGCGAGGGGGGCGCCCCCGCCTTGACGTCAGGAGAAGGGTTTATAAAGACGGCGGGCGGCGAGGAGATCCCCAACGCCGGAGCCGAGCCGCAGCGGAGCCGCCAGCGCTTTCCCGCCGCCGCCGCCTCTCCGCGCCCGACCCGCCGGCGAGATGCTGTCGTGCCGCCTCCAGTGCGCCCTGGCCCTGCTCTCCATCGCCCTGGCCCTCGGCACCGTCTCGGCCGCCCCCTCGGACCCGCGGCTCCGGCAGTTCCTGCAGAAGTCYCTGGCTGCCGCCGCCGGGAAGCAGGTGAGAGCCCCGCGACGGGGCGGCCACCCCGGGCACCCCTCGGCACCCTGCTGGGCACCCCGACGCCCCTGCTTCAGACCCCCGCTTCTCTGCTGCAGACCCCCGCTTCTCCTCTGRACACCTCCCCCAGTTCCCTGCTGCAGACCCTCCATTTCTCCGCCAGAGCCCCTGGCACCCCCATTGCAGTTCCCCAGCTTCCCTGCTGCAGACCCCTCCAGTTCCCCACTGGACACCCCAGTACCCTCAGTGCAGACCTCCAGTTCCTCCCCGGACCTCCCCAATGACCTCATTTCAGAACCCCAGTTGCTTGCTGCAGATCCCGCTTCCCTGGCAGATCCCGCTTCCCTGGCAGATCCCCTGGTTCCCTGCCGGGACTGAGCCAGCAACAGGCTGGGCAAGCTGTGGGCGGGAAGGGGAGACCCCCCCCAGCCCAACCCAGCTGGGTGCTGGCAGGGGATGAGGAGCAGCCTCTGCCAGGCAGGCTGCCTGGTGAAGCTCTCCAGGGCTTCTCCGGGGCGCTGAACCAAGGCAGCTGCCTCAGTGCAGCAGGAGGAGGTCTTTAGCCATGCAAGGGGGCAGCCAGGGCTTGGAGGGGCAAGAGGAAAAATAACGCCCAGTTAGAAGGTTCCCCGACTCTGCTTCCCCTGCAAGCTCCCCCAAAGACCTTTCCCGTGTCACTTTAGCAGCATCCTCGCGGCATCCTCGCTGAGTCCAGCACAGCATGCTGGACCAGTCAGAAGGGAAGGGAGGGTGGGGTGATGCTCGGATGAGCTCATTCCCTGCCACGGTCAGGACAGCAGTCTCTTCCCCACACCAGGTAGATGTCAGCGCTCTTCTGCTCCGCTTTATTTCATAGGCGCAGCTGCTGCGTAGCAGCTGTCAGGCTGGGCTCTTTGGAAAGCTGGGGGTCCCTTTCTCCTCCAGAGTTGAGCATGTCTCTAATCTGGGCACAAGGGTGTCTTAGAGGGACAGAGTGGTGAGCCCTCAAAAGACAAAGAGTAATTGTGGTCTCTCTCTCTTTCTCCCTCTTCTCCCCCAAGGAACTGGCCAAGTACTTTTTGGCAGAACTGCTCTCAGAGCCAAGCCAGACAGAAAATGAAGCCCTGGAGTCTGAGGACTTGTCCCGAGGGGCTGAGCAGGATGAAGTGAGACTGGAGCTGGAGCGCTCGGCTAACTCAAACCCTGCTCTGGCGCCCCGGGAACGCAAAGCAGGCTGCAAGAACTTCTTCTGGAAAACTTTCACATCCTGTTAGCTTTCGAAACCCACCTCTCCTCCCCATCCACCCCTGCCTTCTTCCTAGCCCCCCACCCTGAGCAGAACCTTCACCACAAGAGGCGAAGACTGTAAATACACAATCCACGGTTATGGTGAAATTAAACAAACAAGGAAAATTTGAGTTTGATTTCCAGTTGTTTTAATAAAACTTTCTGTTCCAATTGTACACGATTTGCTTGAGTTGTGATTTCTGACTAGTTCTTTAATGACATGCACTCTGCAACTCTTTCAGATGTACTATTTTTAATTCTTTGTTGCAATAAAGTTTATGTTTCAAACGGTGATGCTGAGACTTGGTGGTCAATGAGAAAACCTAAGTCACCTCTCAGGCTGCCTGTCTTCAAAATGCCACCGGTCTCAGGGCAGCAACAGCAAACAGCATCACATGCACGCATATGCACACACAGACAGTATCTCTTAAAGTGAATTTTTTTGCTGTGGTGTTTCTAAGGGACCTAGAGACACAGTGGTATTTTAGATATGAAATCCCTGTAATTGTGGCTAAGTCAAATCCACAGCGCTGGCACTTCAGTCAGTCTAGAGGATTTACACCCATCACCAGAGACATCACTATAAATCACAGTTGTGTATTCCAAGCGATGGGGATCATAAAAGTGGTTCACAGTGCAAGTTTACCCCACACGTACCTCATTCCCTCCTCAGCCGCAAACACTTCTTACCTGGCATATTTTACTCCTTGCAACTGCTTCTGGGATTCCTTCGGAAAGTTTTCCTTTGTTCTGCTGCACAGGGGGAGGTTTCACATCCCTGTAAAGCTGAGATGTTAACCCCATGCCATCAGCCCCTCTCCATCTAATAAACTGGTTACAGTAGTTTTTCTACCCACTACATCATCATTAAAGGCAATATTAAAAGGTTCAGTAGGGTAGGAGATAGCATCGGGAAAAAGACATGCTTCTCTCAATGGAAGAGAAATCCRTGGTGCTTTTGCAGAGTCGCTTCCCTTTCTGGCCGTGCTGGTTTGTGACATGCAATCGTGGGTGAGTTGGAGCCGTAGAGCATGCATCCTGCGTGGGGGACAGGTGTCACTGATGAGAAATTCATCATTCGGGACTAAAGGTAACAAATATTTTGTAGCCATCATATGTGAAGGAAAGGTGAAAAATGGGGGATCTTAGAGATGTTCATGGGTGGAGGGCTGAGCATGACCCCGGTGGAGGTGGATTCCCCAGCTGAGGCCATGTTAAGTCACCTCTGGTCTGTGCTGAGTGTAGCTCTCTGTGGGGCATCATTCTTGATGGCTTGTGGGCCATTGCCTTTATTCTTGGTCTGCGCCTCCTTTCCCTGTGGGCAGGGGTTTGTTAGATTCGAGTTGGGGGCAGGTGAATCCGTTGTCATTGGGAACTATAGCAGTGCCAATGTGAAATCCCAGCCCTGCCACGCTCGCTCACCGCAGGGCTCGGCTGGGCAGCTCCACAGCCGACTGGCAACAGGCGAGGGGACATGTACAGGGAGGGGAGCTGCTGGCATCGGCCCCTCCGAGCCCAGAGGCAGGACTGGATGCTGCCCTCCCTCCCTGGAGCAGGGCAGCTGCGGCTGCTGCCTGTGCTGCAGGCAGGATTAAGGGCTGCCGGCTCTCTGCCTGGCTGCTGCCGGGGAAGCTGGATCCTGCACCCGCTGGAAAAGCCTTGCTGTGACATGATCCTGCTTCTCCCCAGCTCCTGGGAGCCTCCTCTCCTCCTCCCTTGCAAGAGGGATAGGTTTTGTGGGGTGACCTGGGGAAATGCATGGTCCTCGGCCTCCACTGCCCCGTGGGGTTAACGGCTCTGCCCTCTTTACCGGAGCTGGGCACATTGCAGACTGGGCAGGGAACGGTGATCCTCCCAGTGCTTCGGGGGGACAGGGGGAGAGCCCTGGCACACAGGGCACCCTTTTTCCCCGCCTGGATTTCTGTGGCTGGTGCAGCTGTGGAGGGTGCAGGATTAACTCACCCCTGGGAGAGGGGAAGGGCTGGCACTGTTGCGGGGGGGAAGCCTCCAAAAAGACATTTGAGAAGCACAGGTAATGTAGATCATTTTTCAGCCCTAAAAGCAAACAGGTGAGAATAGGACCCTATTTGAAACTGTGGAGACAGACTTTCTGAGAAGAGAGCAACGGTCCTAGCTCGCGTCTGATTCCTTTGCTGCTATGCATCATCAAGGGAGCACATTTTAGGGGATTCGGTAAAGCAGAGACCTCCCCATCCCTGGCTGCTCGCTCCTGTCTTGACTGAGGTTCCACTTAGCTTCTAAAAAGCAGCTAATTCTTCAATGCTGAGGTAGCCTCAGGACAGTAGCTACAGAAACAGAAAGGGGGTGGAAGTGCCGGGGGCTTGAATATTCTTATGCACCATCTTTCATGGGATATAAATAGACCACTACTCACCTGAGGTTTTTCCTCTTGGTCACTATGCTCAGCCAGCGCTTCTGAAGGGAGTTTAATCCTGCCAATTGCTGGAGTGAAACCCACCACAAATAGGGATGCAGATGATCCTCAAGCACAAGCAGGAATTAAAGACAGAGTGATTCACACGCTACACCAGCCTGTTTCAGCAATACAGCAGGCGTCACGTCACGGCAGCTTCTGCGAAGCTTAATGAAGATATGCTAGTGGAGGCACACGCGAATGTCCTCAGTTCAGAGGCAGAAAGACAAACCTGCTCCTTCCATCAACTCAGGAGCTCCTGGAGTTTGGGGAGACAGCTCCCAGGGCATTAAATACAGTATCACCACATGTAATTGCACTGCGGCAGCGCCAGCAATCCCAGGTGCTGGGAGCCACATAAACAATGCAAGACACGGTCTTGCCCTGCTGAGCTAAAAAGACTAGAAAGACAAAGAAAGATTTATTGCTTCTCTTTGATAGGTGGGAATTATGTGGTAAAGAGATTAAATGGCTATATTTAATCCCTGGCCACACAGCCACGGAACAGTGTCCCAGGCTGGGAAGACTCTTGCTGGGCAAGGCTGAGTCTGGGATGAGCACATAGGTATGGTCAGCTCCCACGGGCCAGAACTGCTGAAGGAGGGAGCAGTTGCTGAGAGAGGTTTTCAAGTGATGTTGTCTGCAGCTCAGAGCCGAGGCTCCATGGAGGAGCAGCCTCAGCATGGGCCTGGGGGAGGTTAGGGGCTGTGATGATCCACACATGGCTGATTCATCTCCCCTCTTGCACTTGGTGTCACGGGCAGACCCAGAGCAATCCCCGTTCCAGCAGGTACCTTCAACCTGGTGATTCATCTGAGGCAGTGCAGGGAAATGTMCGTGAGGAACCACATAAAAGGGCTTGAAACTGCTGTCTGAAGAGTTGCTTTTAATGAAAACCAGAAAAGGTTGTATAAGGCCTGGAAACACACATTCCCCTGATGGGAAGTCAGTGATGAGCTTCTCAGCCATCCCCAGCAGCAAACTCTCCAACTAATGATGCCAGGGAGGGTCATTCACTCTAGCAAGCATGCCAGGATTTTTTTTATGTGCAGCCCAAATTGGTAAAGAAGTCAAGTCTTCCTTGGCCCATAAGGCTTGTTGGTGACAGATAGCTTGAAGCRATCCCAGCTGTGGTGCAGAGGACATACTTGTGGGATCCAGATTTCATAGCCTGGGTCCACTCTGGCACCAGCTTACTCCTTTTGGCTCCACAGAAAAGACCAAGAGCCTGGACCCATGGGCACAACTACCCTTCACCCAGAACAGCCTGTAAGATGCTCTGCGCTGCCTTTGCATTTACTCTGCCTCTGTGGCTCCTAGCAATCATTACACCATCACTCTGATCCGCAGCCACCGGGAGCATCTCAGATTCCCAGGTCTCTGCTCTCACCACAGGAATTTTCTTCCCTTTCATCTGGCCAAACTCCCAGCACCTCAGGAGAGCACCGGAGCAACCCCCAGCCCCGTATGGGTCATCACCAGGTGTTTGGAAAGAAGCACTCGCTGCTGCAACCGAGTCCGAATTCTCTAAAAGCAAAGCAGCAGGACGTTTATTGACCAGGGTGAGAAAAGGTATACCTAGGCAATAAAAGTCATTATGATAAGGGAACAGACTGTACTCTCGGCTCTCTGAACACCTTCTGACTCTTTGACAGCTTCTCACCCGAATAATGCAATAAAACTCACTCACACTGAGCATTTTCTTCTCCTTTGTCTTTGTTTTATTAGGAATTATTTGTTACTTTTTGTCAACACCTAATTGCACTTCTGAGAATAGCTGTTTGGCCAGATGCTGTGGGTACCTCAGAAGACTTTTTGGATCCCAGTCTTAGGAGACTTACCCCATAAACAACTTGTAGAACACAAAAAAATTAACAAAGTCACAAAAAAATCACCAAGTTCAGTTTTTCTCATACGTATAGTACAAATGCCAGTTTGTGCCATGAACTAGTATTTCCAACATCATCTGACACAGAAACCCACCTGGTCATTTGATCAACAAAATTAATTCAATGAAGGTCCCCAGTATTTCCTATGGAGAGATTCCCTGAGAAAGCATAAAACGATGCATTGAAATTCACACTTTGCTCATCACCTGGGTTGGCTGCTGGACCAGAGAGAGGGAGGGACTTGGTCCCGCACACAACGCCAGAGCATCCCTCCTGATGCTCTCTGCTGCCTGCCTCCTCCTCCGTGCAGCTGGCTCTTGCAGCCGGCAGCCTGCCGTGCTCCGTGGTGCAGAGGGAGAAAGCGCTCCTGGCCTCCAGCCCTGGCAAAGCATTCCCAGGAGGTGAGCAGAGAGATGCTCCCGGGCCCTCCCTTGCTCATCCCTCAACCCTTGTTGGGAGATTCCCCAGGGCACAGAGCAGAAGTCAGTGAATCCCTCCCGGCCCAGCAATAAGCCTGGTGCTGCTGTGCCCTGAGGTAGAGCATTTGCTCCCTTACACAGCTCTGTGTTCTGCCTTCAAGGAAAATTTCTCCTTTTGCTCAGGACTGAGGTTTAAGGAAGAAAAAGGATCCCCCTGGAAATAGGCTGTCACATTTGCAAGGCTCTTTCATAAATCTTCGCTGCTGCCTCTTTTCTTCCCTGTTTTACTTCTTGTGCTTGTCGGGGTTTGTGATTCTTCCCAGAGGCTCAAATACAATATTTCTTTCCCTGTGTCTCTGCTCCCCACGCCAGCCTGTTCCCCAAAGGGTGCAATGTGGGGGGACACTGCAGAGCACAAGCCCAGGAATGGGGTGCACTGCAGCCAGCAGAGAGAGCCAAAGAGCACAGATTGTCCTGTTTATGGTCTGTATCTGTAAGAGCAGATGCTTAGGATGGGTGTCCTCTGTGCCAGGGGCTGTCCGAGCTCTGGCTGCGACCTCACCACAGGGAGATGGGCTGGAGACAGGGGTCCTGCAAAGAGGGGCTTTCCACAGAGCAGCACTTTCGGGGGCCAGAGCCATGTGAGGATGCAGGCAGTGCTGCTGCACGGACAAAGATTTTTCCCCCAAACTAAGTGCCTGTTTTTCATTTTTAAAGGGCTTTTCTCATGTCAGAGTTGCTGATTTTTAACAGGTTAGAAGAAAGTTAAATAACATGAAAGTAAGTAAGTGAGTGAACTGTTCTATCTAGGGTTAAATGCGGTGAGGGTTGTTCTAATGGCAACCTGTAAGAAATTGCTTCCATGCAAATCTTCTTCCCCCAGGATTTTTTGTTGTTGTTCAGCATCCAAAACAACTCCTTATTCACTCAGCTCTTCTGAAACTTCACAGCCTAAGCAGCAGCGGCAGGGGCAGAGGGAGGAAGGGCTATGTCCCGTTAAAGGCTCAGGGGACCAGATGGTCTGTGGTGGTGGCACTTTGGCACAATGTGTGGCAGTCACTCTTTCCCAGACATGAGAGCTCCAGGCTGCAGGGGACTGCAGCTTCCATGGCTTGAATAAACAGCCCCTGGAGGCAATGGGGGCTGGAGGTGATGTTACCTCTGCTGATGTCTTCTCCTCCCCTCTGCAAGAAGTGGTCCTGGACCTTGGAGTCTCAGACCCCCCTGTGGGAAGAGCGGTAGCTGCTTGTGGCAATGGGACACCACCACACCGGTGTGGCTCCCCACGGGCTGTCCCCCCAGCACAGCCGGGGTTGCACCAACCTCAGAATGGCTGGTGCTCTCCGAGGCTGTTCCGTGGGCTCCATGCACCCTGCCAGTAGGGGCCTGAAGCTGCTGCTCTAACATCTCCATCCCCTCAGCGTGGCCTAGTGGCAGGGACACCCAGTAATACTCTCTTGCTCCTGGTTTAGGATCCTTGGAAGGAAACTCCACCATCCCTGGAAGGACAGAGGCCCACAGCAAACAGGAAAACTGGGCTCAAGCAACATGTTTGAAGCGGAGCTCTCAGCAGAAGAGTGCAGGGAAAAGGCGGCGGCTGTTCTCCCTGAAACCTGCATACAACATTTGGAAAGCAACGATTGGAAAGAGAGGATTTCCAGCATGGACACCCTTCAGAAGACTGTCGGGGAGATGAAGAAAAGCGAGATACCATGCCAAGCCCTCGTGAGACTGCTGTCACGAGGACGCAAGGAAACAAAGCTCCAGGTGATGCAGAAGAAACTTCACACCATCACCTTGCTAGCCCAGAAAGGGGACTTTTCCAGAACATCTGCTCAAATTGTCCTGGAAAGTGTGGTAGAAATGGTGGGAGATGTGTTATGCAGCAGCAATGCTCAAGGAGCCCTGACAGCTATGGCAGAGGCATGTTTATTGCCTTGGACTGCAAAGACAGCCATGCTGTTGGCCGCCTCACAGAATAACTCCAGGATCCATTCCAAGATCTTGGACTGGCTGTCAAATGCAATTCTGAAGTTTGGCTTTGCAGGAATGGAGGCCAAGGCACTGGTCAATACCCTGAAGATCGCTCTTGTTGTTCTTCACTCAGGTGTGCAGAGATCAGCCATCACCTTGCTTGGGGTTATTTACCTGTACATGGGAGACTCACTGCGAGCACTGACTGAAAGTGAAGAGCTGCCCTTTCTTTCCCAGATGCTGAGCTGTAGAAGCTGCATGGACAGGTCCCACCAATTCCTGGTTGTGCCAACCCCAAGCCACACCTAGATGACAGGGCCTAGGAGGACCCAAGGGATTACAGAAGGACTGAAGCCATAGACATTAGTGACAGGATCACACCAGAGCTGGTGTCAAAGCTGCAGGAGAAGAACTGGACCATCCAGAGGGAGGGCCTGGAAGAGGTTGCAGGCATCCTCCAGGATGCCAGATTCATCCAGCCAAATGTAGGAGAGCTCCCAAGAGCCCTGAGGGCTTGTMTCTGCAACCCAAACCCCACCCTGGTACAGATGGCCCTGAGGGTCCTCCAGCAACTGTCCACAGCCATGGGTTCAAACGTCAAACAGCACATGAAGGACTTGGGCCTTCCCCTCGTTGCTCTGTTTAGGGAAAGCAAGAGCAGCATGAGAGCTGCCGCCCTGGCTGCCGTAAATGCCTGGGCTGCACAGATCAACATATTGGAGTGGCTGGATGGGCAGGACATTTCAGAAGATCTAGGTGAAGAAATGCCTTTACAGAAGCAAGAACTGGTGCAGTGGCTGGCTGAACAGCTGCCAACCCTCAAGTCAGCTCCCTCAGACCTGCTTCGGTGTGTGCCTCACCTCTGCTCTTCTGTGCAGAACAGCAACAGGGACATGCAGACAGCCTCGCAGGCAGCCCTGCCTTTCTTCATAATGCACCTTGGCTTTGAGAAGATGACTGAAGCCACCAGTGAGCTGAAGGCAGCTGCAAAGGACCACCTACTTGCGATACTAGAGAATGCCAATAACAGTCTGTCAGCCCAGTCCACTGCTTCTGCTAAGTCACTTTCCAGACACCCTAGAGTCACGACCACGACCACTTTCCCCTCTGTTCTAACCACACCACCTGCAGCAACAGCCTTGTCTTCACAAGCATCAGCTAAAGAGCCAGCACCCAAAACCAGCGGAGAGGAGAAGCAGGGTCCCAAGAAGCCCAAGTCAGGAGAAGCAGTCCTGAAAGACACAGGTGCAGCCAAGGGAAAAGCACAAAAGAATTCCACTCTGAAGGATGGGATCAGAAAACTTGGACCTATCTTCATCATTGTCCCCAAGGGGAAAGAGCAGAGAATGCGGGATGAGAAAAACAGCAAAGTGCTGCAGTGGAATTTCACTGCTCCCAGCAACAGGTACATCAAGCAGCTGAAAGCTCAGATGAGCAGCTGTGTGTCCAGCAGTTTCCAGGTGGAAATGTTCCACTCCAGCTTCCCAGACCGCATCAAAGCCTTGGCCATCATGGCCAGGCACTTAGAGACAGAGAAGGAAGGAGTTATTGGCTGCCTGGACCTGATCCTGAAATGGCTCACCCTGCATTTCTTTGACACCAATGCATGGGTGCTTATCAAGAGCTTAGATTACCTCAATGTGCTGCTAACCTTGCTGATCCAAGAAAAGTACCAGCTGATGGACAATGACGCCTTTTCCTTCCTCCCATACCTGGTCCTGAAGATGGGGGAGCCAAGGCAAACTGTTCTTAAATTGGTGTGTGCCATCCTGAAGAGGATGTGCCTTGTGTATTCAGCTAAAAGGGTGTTTGGCTTCCTCATGGAAGGCATCAAGTCCAATAACACTAAGCAGCAGGAAGGCTGCCTGGTGGAGATGTGTTATCTCCTTGAAATGTACTGCCCAGATGTATGTGAGCCCAGGCCTAGCAAAGCCTTGAAAAGGATAGCTGCCTTCCTTGGAGACCAAGACAGTGCTGTTCATAGTGCTGCTCTAAACATTATGGTCACAGCTTGCAAAACTCATGGGGAAGCCCTGTTCAAAATGGTTGGGGATCTTCCTGAAGAACATATGAGGATGCTGGGACAAATTGCAAAACAGGAACCTGGCAGGTCAAGAGTTTCTTCAGCAAAGCGTTTCAGTGAGAAACCTCAGCATGATTCAAATACAAGATCTGAAGTCACCTGTCAGCATGCAGGAGATGCGCCCTTAAAGCTAAAGCCCACCTGCTCTCAAGGAGGAAATTTCAATATGGTGGATGTGGCTCCCCCGACACTGCCTCCACGTGTAGGTGAGCAAGCAAGCAGGCTGGTCTCCAGAAAATACAATATCTGTAGTCTGAAGGATATCATTCTGTTAGAAACAATCCCTGAATTCCAAACCCTGCCTATCTCCTCAGACACTGATGACACATGTCATAACATCACCTCCACCATTAATTCCCTTATTTGTCACATTAGCAGTGGTGATACTGACACTAGCATCCAGGCAATGAAAGAAATTGAGGCGATCCTGAGACAGAATAACAAAGTAGAAGCCATGTCTGGGCACATTAATGAGTTCCTTGTAGCCAGCTTTCAATCACTCAAGTTTATCAACTGGCAAAAGGAAGCAGATAAGAAATGGGGGAAGGAACAAATCATTCTGCAATGTAACTGTGTCATCCAGGCCTGTAACTGTGTTTTCCAGGAGAAGAAACTGGCTCAGGAGGCCTCAGTGGAAGTGCTTAAGGATGTAATGAACAATCTCTTTACCTTAATGCTAGAATTCCTGGACAGAGACCTGGAAGAAGATCAGAAGCTCATACAGTCCATTAATGTCCTCATGAAGAGGGTGTTGGAAAAATCTGACCAGACGAGGATTTTTTGTGCCTTGCTGAAGCTGCTCAAACGCAGCCTGACTGCTGAGGGCAGCCCAGATAGATAAGTTTTCTGACCTGCTGGCCAAGTGCCTGTGGAGGACCAGATGGCTTCTCCCAGGCACCACCAACCTGGATGAAATCCTGCTGGATACCCACATGCTCATGAAGGCTCTCTCAAAGGAAAAACTGAGGCAGTGCACAAACAAACTCCCACTGTGGACCCTGAAAACTCTGCTGCACAACTTGTGCAAGCTGAAAGGAGTGAGGATCCTGGACCACCTCACCCTGATTGAGGGACGCAGCTGGCTCTGAGGTGGAAGCTTACTTCCGAAACAGTCAGGCCTACTGCCAAGCAGGGGGCAAGCGAAACAGCTGTAGGAGCTGGGGAGGAGGTCCCCTGGGCAGCTCGCAGGGTTGCAAAGGACAAAGAAGGTGATGTTTTAGAGAGTATCTTCTAGAAAATTTGTTCCAAGGAGAGTTTGAGGGAGGGTCTAGGGGAGTTATATGAATGTAAGAAGAAATGGCCCAAGCAAAAGTTGGAGTCTTTCCTAGAAAACCTCTCCCTCTTCTTGCAGAGCTATGTGAAGCAAAGCCTGGCCATCATCCAGACAGAACAGGACACCAGAGAGCATCTTCCTCCTCCTCCTTTGGGGATGTACCCTGAGGTGGAAGCATCTCCCCATAGATCAATGGGGATCCCAGGAGGGACCATAAAGGGGAAGGAGGTGATGCCATCCTGCCACCTGGAAAACCTGCCATTCACCTGCAGCAGCAACACAGCCTTGAGAGCAAGACAGCCCACGGCAGGCTCCCTGCCAGGGAGCTCCCCTCAAAGGATGCCAATGTCATGCTTCTTCCTCCATTCCAGGGTTGCACAACAGTGATGTCCCTGGGGACATGAAGAACCACTAACAGAAATAGCACCGGGATCTCAGAACTAGCCAGCCCTCCTCCACACACACATCAACGGGCAGATGGAGTGAACCATGAACCAATAAAGAAAAAAATCCAGCATGAATACCGCGTGAGTTATCTGTGCAGTGGCACCCGGGGGCTGCAGCCCCCAGGAGCCGGTCCCAGTTTCTGGTTGATGTCTCTGTTGCTGTTGTTCAGAAGAGCGAAGAGTGGGGCAGGTAGTGTTGGGGCACAGGTACTCAGCTGGGGAGCATTAAAAGCAAGCGCGTACCTAGGGAGGTGTCACTCCCGCTCAGGCAGGGCTCCCTGGGTGAGCATGTGGAGGCTGATCCCTTCCCCAAGGGGTGCAGGTAAATAGAAAGAAGAGCGAATTGCTGCTCTTTCCAAAGCCAAAGAGGAGATAGGTCTTAAGACCAGGAGATGTGCAACCCAGGCAAAGGGAAGAGGGTCTCCCAGGTTCCCTGTGCGCTGCAGGGAACAGCTATAGGGTTTGCTTGTTTCCAGAGCTCAAAGTCTTCATGTTTCCATGTCACAGCACAACTTTTTAGCCTTTAAAAAAATAAGGTGCGTGAGACCGATGCCTTGGGGCAAAACTGAACCCAGAGCACACAAATCAGGCCAGGGCACAGGGCAGAGAAGCAGTCAGGGTGCTGACCCTGCCCAGCAACCTCCACAGGGGTCCTTCTGACATGGGATTTTCTAGCAGTCAAAACATTCATGGTTAGTAAAGTATCAGACCAACAGTGCCCTAGTTCCCAGCTGGGAGCTGCCTGAAGAGATCGGGGCTTTCAAACGGCATCTCTGCCTTTCTGCACAATGACCACCAGTGGCACAATGAGCCTACCAAAGGCAAAGGTTGCAATAGGAAATTCATTAGGGAAAGTGATTTGTACAAGTTTCTGTTTTCTCTCTGGTAAAATCAATAAGACATAGACTTTCAAACCCACTTCCACTTGTCAAAATGAGAAAGTTCAAGAGAGCAGATTTGCTATGGACAACTGCAGAATGCCAGTGCCTCATCCCAGCCCACCCCTTCCACGTTTCCCAAGAAGCACGCTGCTGTTCTCATGTAAAACCACCTTGATTTGTCTTGCCTGTAAGTTCCTGAAGGCAGGAGCCCTCAGCTTTGTGTCAGGTATAACAGTGAGCACTTCAAGGATGCTCACTAAATTACAAGGCTTATTTACTAATAGACAGTTCAGCCAATTACAAAATGCTATTAAGCATTTGTATTCAGGCAGAACAAGCTAGCCACCTGGTGAACATGGCAAACCAATATTTTTAATTAAAATAAGAAAAAAGGAATACACAGTCTGATTACTGGCCAACAAGAAAAATATACCCCAGAGATCTCCAAGTGTAATTACCCTTTCTGAATGGACAAAATTACTTGTTTGTTGCAGACTATAATTCTCTCTAATGCTGCTACAAAGTCATGGCCACCCCCTCAGCTACCCCATTCATCCAGTGCTGTACCTGCCCAGGGGCTACTCCAGCACCCATGAAATCGGGCTCTGGTACGTCCATATCTAGTTTCTGCCTTATTCTCTGGCCGGATAGCTGGAGGATTCACAATGAGAACATGGCTGAAGCCCCTACGGTTTCTATTCTTTGATTCCTTCCTGCTCTGTCCTTGGGACGCCCTCTCTTTTTGTACTAAAGGACATAAGCTTTGAGGCTGGAGTGGAGCTGTGTAGCTTACATGCAACACAATTGGGTGCCCTTTATGAGGCCTTCCAAAAGTAAATTCATACCCATGTTGAGCTGTGAGGTCAGGCTGTTCCAGGAGGTTTCCTTCAATGCTGTGCTCCCTTTTTGCTGGTAGCCAGTGCCCCACGAGCAGCTGCTTTTATAGCTTCCTCTCCACCAAGTCCTGGAAATGCTCTGTACAGATGCACAAACWTCATTCCAGCACAGTTACCTGGGAGGGCTGTCCATCTACTGCCCTGTCACTGAGTCCACACTGAAACTTGCCCAGTAATAGTGTTCCCCTTGCAAAAGCCTCTCTGGCAATGAGCTATCACCAGGCTGTCCTCCTGACCCATGCTGCAGCTGCAGTGCTGCATCTGGCACACTGCTAGAGGAAAAGCYGTTAACCATCAGACAGCACTGATATGCTGAGGCCACGCACTATGTTGTAGCCAGGGGACAGGCAGACTCCTCTTCTATAATGCTGAAGGCCTGCTCCATTCCTTAAGGGTTCCAGAGACTGTAGAAAATGGGGGAAAGTCAAGTGTTTGGGAGCCTTGCAGTATCTGCCAGRCAGGCAGATTATTCATCGTGATGCATCACGTTATCAGAGTGCCTCAGGGACCCTGTCAGCAGTCAGAAACCTCCCGTAGTGGGTGCAGCACAAAGTCAGAGCAAGTGACAGTCCCTGTCCTGCAGATATTACATGTGATAGGAGATAAGTGCATCAGCAGAGGTGCCCTAGAGTCCTACAGGAGCAAGTGGCCTCTTGAATATTCTCAGTGTGTTTTCATGTGTGCCCCTCAGCACAGCCCCTGAGCAGCAATCAGGAGTGCCCTGAACATCAAGATGATGATCTACAAGTTATTCTTGCTTGCACCTCCTTGCCCCTGGCAGAGAACAGCATGCAATGGGGTATCATGGTCCAGCATGGGTCTAGGTGCTTATTCTGGATTTTACCCAACAGTCACATTCAGGTGGTGTTAAGAAAGAGAGCAAGGCTTAGAAATATGCTTTGCACTCAGATCTGGACAGTGGAGGCCTGTGCCCTGGAAGAGCTATTTCCAGCACATGTAACCCAGCCTGCCAGGAAATCATGCCTTTTGCCAGGGAAATTTTACTTTTTTAGAGAGTCCCCCAGAGACAGAGGAGCAGGTTCCTGCCTGTGAAGCAATGGTTAAGGAATGGGTCCTAACACAGAGGATGAAACCTCGGGGTCCTGGGATGCTCCTGCCAGCACCACATCCTGAGGTTTGCTGGATGGCAATTCAATTTTCACCCATCCTGCCTCCCAGACAGCCACTCCTCCAGGCTGTTCATTCTCCCCCACAGCCCTGGGGAAGAGCAAAGAGCAAAAGAGCACCTGGGTCGGGAGGCAAAGGAGGAGAGCTGCAAAGAGCTCATAAGGGACAGCTGACCTGGTACCTTTTGCTCTTTCCTGGTTCTGTCCTCTTCCTTTTGCTGGAATCATGACCAAAATGCATGCTCAGGAGATAGCAGGGTCAGGGAGATCAATGAATTATAAATAAATACAGTATAAACAAATCAATCAGAGGGATAAAAACATTCGGCAGAGCCACACTAATTAAAAATATAATAATCCAGATAGCGGACATTTATTTAAAATGGTGCAATTACAGCTTTTAATCATCCAGGTTTAAATTAACAGCAGCAGCGAAGCGGCTGTGCAAACGTGTTCTCTGTAATGAACTGATATTAGAAAGCCAGCTTGGTGATCTGTCCCTCTCTCAGGCTAATTCTTCCTCCTCTCGTTGTAAAATAACCTTTTGGTGTCATTTTCTTGTAGACTCTTGAAGATGAAGACACAATATTGGAGCTAAATTAAATCCCCTTCACATATTTCTCTTCTTTCAAGCTGTAAAAATTGCTGGTATCAGTCATTCAGTCTCTAGTGCTGACGCAACCACACTTGAGGAGAACATCTGGGGGCCCCAAGAGTCATTATAGGGAAAATAAAATCCTGTATTACAATCAGTCAGCAATTAAAAGGCAGGATGCAGGAGGGCCAATCCTGCAAGATGCTGAGCAGGCTTGGTGGGGAAATCAAATGGTAGACTTGTGATGCTCTGGGGCTCTTTTGCTCTTCACTGAGTCGATTGAGAGGCAGCTAGAAAATTTCTAAATCTGCTCCTGCCCAGCACAAATGGTCTTGGAAATAGCTCGTGTTAATTCAGGTCAGTGCTGATCCAGAGGTCACAGGTTTAGTACCTACTCACCGCCAGCTAGCCTGGTCTGCAGAGCTGTGGGGCCAATCTTGCCTTGGCTTGGCATGTCCCAGCCAGGCTTGGCATTCGAACAGACATGGTGTGGCTGAAGGCAACGCTCAGCTTGCCATGTGAAGCCCCCGTGGTTAGAATGGGCTCGACACAGGCACAGGCAAATCAGAGACGTGAAAGCTCTCTGCACCTGGCATGGTTCTGGCTTAGCAAAGTGATGGCTTTTATCTGCCCTGGGCAACTGTCATGATCTTTCTCCCACATATGTATCTACATCTGCCCTGTAAAAGCATCTTTCCTATAGAAGAGCCTGGTGTCTACCAGCCAAGATGCTGACAAGTGTTCAATGCAGTGATGGAAGTGAGCAGATTTACAGGCACATGGCAAGTAAAACTGTTGAAGGCAAAGCCTTCCAGACACGGCCGTCCTGAGGTGGGTTTGAACCAGCAGCCAAGGAGAGGCAATTCTCCACTGGCTGCAAAAGCTCTCCTGGTCTGCAGCCTCTCCTCCCTGCCAGCCAGCACGCTCAGCTCTGCTCTGCCCCTGCCTTTGCTCTGTCCCCTTGTCACATTCTGCACAGGGAGAGTCACAGCAGGGCAGAAACAGCCCCAAAAGTTCCTGACCTCAAAACTCAGCTTCCAGCAATGCCCCTGACACATTTGTCCCACAGCTTATGCTGGTGACAGTGTGGTGCTGGTCCTGCTCACAGCGTTAGGATGCTCCACGTCTCAGCTGGATTTGCTTAAAGGCTGCAAGGAAAGGGACAGGAAGAAAAAAACACGGAGGAAAATATCATTTTGGAAGTGTGGAAAGATTTCTGTGTGGAAGTGAACACCACATGGGGAGAGCGTATGTGTGACTCTGTGTGTGTGTGCATGCCTACACACGTAATTCTGTGTGCATAAGTCACAGCTCCTTCCAGAGCTGCTCACCCACTCCTGGTTTTTAGCCATTGTCGCCAAACACAATTACCTACCTGCATCCATAGTCCTGAGCACACGATTAAAATCAGGAGCCCTTTGAAAAGAGAATTTCATCTCTCTAATTAGCACCAAACCCTCCTCTCTTTCCTGTTTACCCGAAGGGTGTGCAAACATACAGCAAGAGAGCAAGTGAGAGTCACGCAGTCCTCACTTCTGCAATGGGCGATGTAATTACCTGGCCTGCACATTAAGATTAATAAATATTAACTTTACTTGTGTTTTTACTGTCCACCTAAGATGGAAACAATGAGCTTTACTACTTAATCAAATTAGAGCTATAAAATGATTTCCCTTTTAGAAGGTTCATTTCTGTTTTGCTAGCAATTAATGTTGATGACTTGAGTCCCATCTTTAAAACATTTTGAAATACGGAAAATGGCAGAAGTGCCACAGTGCATTAATGGAGTCATAATACACATCAGGTAATAAAGCATGAAGAGCCTGTTTACTCTGAGTACTCTAATTATTTGAGAGCTTTTTTAAAAAAACAAACCCAACATGCAAAAACTTTCATTTCATTTGAATTAATTTTTAAAAACAAACAGGAAAAAACCAAACCAAAACAAAAAAAACCCCAACCTTTTTTAAGTGTTGCTTTGAAATTCCCTGCAGCCAGGCCAGGTCCCAGGCAGACACTGAGGAGCAAATTTTCCCTTTTGTTTTTCTCTTGTTTTTCTCTCACTTTTCTCTCTTCAGGGTGTGCAGGGCAGGGGGGACCACTCACGTGCTGGATGCTCACGCAGCCACTCCTGCACTGTCTCTGAAAACATCTCAAGGAATCAATGCACCATCTCATAGGAGACTCCCACCCCTTGCTGAGCTGCAGGGGACAGTCACTGTCATTGCCTGGTCTAAAAGATCCAAAAACCCCCTCAAACCTTTAGCACCACCAAGAAACTATTCAGCAGCTGTACCTTAGTCTGAGACACAACTCTCCGGTGAGGCAGACTGCAGCTCCTGCGGCTTCCTTGCCTCTGCAGAACTAGCAAGGTTTAATTCCTCTTCTTTACAAATCAGCGCCAAAGAAGCAGCATAACTGAGGCAGGATGGGACCTTTGGAGGTCTCTGGTCCTACCCCCTGCACAAAGGGGCCAACTTCAAAGTTAGGTCATGTTGCTCTGGCCCTTGTCCTGCTGAGTTTTTAATATCTCCAAAGACAGAGATTCATCCACCACTGCCCTCTTCTGGGGCTGCAATGCTCGTTATGAAGGTGTTTTTTCACTATACCTTGTCGGCATTGTCCCTGCTGTAGCCTGTGCCTATGGCCTCTTGTCCTGTTGCCGTGCACCTCTGAGGACAATCTGGCTCCAGCCTCTCAGTTCCCTTGGTGGTAGCTGAAGCTAGCAGCGAGATCCTCCTTGTCCTTCTTGTCTTCAGGCTCAAACAAACCCAGTCCTTCCACCTCACCTTSTACATCTGCCTCCACCATCTCAGTGGCTTCTGATGGGCTTTCTCCAGCTCACTGTGCTTCGAGCCAGATGGTCCAGCCAGTCCTCTCCCCACTCGCTGGTCCTCCCATCCCACTTCCACCTCCACCATTCAGCTACGGCCACAGAGAAGACAAAATTACATGGAAGAGACCAAATGGCTGATACCAGCGAGAGGAAGCATGGCCAAATCCTTGTGGTCTCCATTGACATGACTCAGTAATGCCAACAGGTTGGCTAGGGCCAACCTCTCCCATACAGCACTTATGCTGCTGATCATATCCAAGCACACTGTTTCCCTGACTGGTTGCCTGCAGCTAGCGAGTTCTCCTCCATGGCCTGGGAGATCTTAGCCTGTCCCAGCCCAGATGACACACGTTAGCTTGCACACTCTCACCCTGGTCTGATCAGGTAGCACCGTCTAGCCAGTTGGCATGGGATTAGCTCAAGACCTTTGCAACCACACAAAGGACAAGGTGGTGAGGAATATGACCCCAGATCTGATGGCCTGGTTTTTCTAAAGCACGGCTGTTCTCCCTGTTGCAGAACATGGATTGCTTCACCAGTCAAGTGTATTTGCAAGGCTATACAAGCCAAGATAAATTTGCCCCCAAAGTAATAACTTTTCAATTACCTTCATTATTCCTTGCTCAACACAAGAACAGCACAGGACCTCTTGAGGGAGCAGCTGAGTATTCCTCTCCAGGGTGCACATTTATTATTTTAAGAATCATTTAATTTTCCATCTGAACAAAAGGGGTGAATGTAGGTCCTGAATGACTCCAGGGCCCCGTTCAATACCTTGCCACGTTATCCATCATGGCAATTACACATGGTAATTCATCTCTGAGAAACTTCAATACGCAGATCTGAGAGCATTTGAGGTACCTGGCATGGCTCACAACTGTGGGAGCCCATGGAAAGAAGGCATCATGACTGGGAAGCATGCCATTTTGCCCAAGAAACTCAGGCAAAGTCTTTAGTAATGGGACTTTTAGCATACCAGCAACCTGCAACCTGGCTTTCCAATGCCTCTTCCAAACTCTGCCCTCCCACAGCACACACCCATCCCTGCAAGTCCCGTTGCTGGGGCCAATGTGATTCACAGTATTTATGCAGTGATGCTTTTCACAACGGGTTCCCTATTGGGTCAGGCTGAAGGTGCTGCCAGTGTGAGAAATGTGATCAAATGCCACCACAGCAAATAGTCCAGCAGAGAAACCATTTGCTCTCTGGGGTCTGCAGAGCAGCACTGTCTCTTCATCAAAGTGACCTGCAGGGCTTGAACCAAAACCCACTGAGGGATGCGGAGAAAAGTTTAATTACAATTTCCATACCTAAAGGAAATACCAAGACAGCTCTGATCTTATAGCTGAGGTCTTTCCCTGCCTCCAGCTGCTCTCTGCCACCTTTATTTGCCTTCCAGTATCCATTTAGAAAAGGCTGCCTGGGCTAGAGACAGTACCGTGGGCTGTGAGTTCGTCTTTGGCACAGATCTAGCCAGGATTAGGTCTCTAGTATATTCTCCAGATCTTCCTTACATGGCTGCTTATTGGTGGTGTGAATAGAGTCGTGGTCTGTAAAGCAATTCCGGGATCAAGCTGGAGGAGTGCACATAGCTGCAGGGTGCTTGTTCAGGAGCTCTCCCCACTGACTGGGAGTGGCTGGGCTCCTGTCAGCTCCTCAGAAGCACAAGAAACAGCCTCAGATGAAGCAACAGCGCTGTCGCCAGGCTCAGAAAATAATGAGAACCTTAGCTTGCTTCAAAGTGTTTCAGTAACAGGTACTTGCCTCATGCTGAGAGGCCACTTTGCATGCTTGCGCAAGCACGAGTGCTGGTGCCCAAGGACAGGCACCCCTGAGAGATTCCCCTCCATGTTGCTAATACGTGTGGCAGCGCTCAGCAGCAATGAAAGCAGACCGTASCCCCAGCACACAAGTGACGTCCTGACTCTGTGCTCACACCTCTAAGGAATATCCCCCCTCCAGCCCCCTGAGCCCATCATGCAGGCAGACTGGCTGTGGGTCACCTGCCACCAGACGCAAGAGATGGCTGTTTCGTTGGAAAGTTAAAGGTTAGCAGAACAGAGCAGTATTCTTCATTGGGTGACACTTGCCTCCTTATGGTTATTTCTTATCCTGTCCCCAGCACGCTCCTCTGCCCAGACAGGTCACTGGAGTGAGCATCCTCACAGACCGCAAGGAAGGGATGGCTTGAGTCCTTCCAAAAGTCAGTCCCTGGGATTTTATTTCTCTGAGCCTCAGGAAGATTAAAGGCAGTAGAAAGTCTKGTTGCATGTTGGTCTTTGGTCAGGGGAAGCTAAGCAACAGAGAAGCAGGGGATTTTAGTAAATACTTAGGACTAGAAATACTAATCTGAGTGTTTCTTTTGACCTTCTGGACTACACAGTTCAGAAAACTCCACCCAGAAATCCAATGAGCACTCCTGATTGAATGGACCATATATTTTTAGGGCGGTGTCCCATCAGTGTTCAGGCTGTTGGACACCTGCAGACCTGAAAAGTCCTGGCATTGCTGCAAGTCCAAGACTAACTCAGAACAGCCTGTATGGAGACCTCGGTCCCCTCCAGCCAGGGTACTTTGGCAGGCACAGAAGGTCCTGCAGGCTGCATTAGAAAAGCTACGTGAAAGCCTCCAAGATACAGATTCAGGGAAGAAAATGTATTAGATAAGCTGGTATTCACAGACCAGGTGTGCTCAGAGCAAGATCCACCCATGAAGCTATGGCGATTTGCATCCGTCAGCAAGGAATCACTGCTGTAAATGAGGCAGTGGGTTTCTTTAGTTTTCACCTGGACAGTCAGGTTTCTCTGTGGCCCTGCAGGAGCTGATTGAGCTAAAGGGGTTGCTGATCCCACTGGGTGCCTCCTTGCTTGGGGACCAGCAAATCCTCTCCCTGAGCCTGACCCCTTTGCTGCAACGATCCCTGAGACTGGCATTGATCCAGTAGCATTTGCAGGGGTCCAACACTCAGGGCAAGCCCCAGACAGAGAAGCAGGGCTCCCTTTACCTTCATTTGTTCCTCATTGCCACAACTGTTGTAAAGCACTTCTCTGGCATTTTCCTGGGTACAAGGACGTGTCCAGGTATGAACCTGTGCCTGGGTCTCATGGTTTTTGCAAGGAGGAGCAGGCAGCAAGGTGAGTTGAAAGGGTAGAAATGATAAGCAGGGCCGCGTAACGCATTGGTGAGTTCTCCACAGAGCTCACGGGAGGCAACCTGAAAGTTTGGCTAATTGGAAAATCATCTCAGTCAGCTGTGGAGGTAAAGGGCTGCTCCTGAATTATCACTGCTCAGAGAACCATTGCTAACAGGGGAGCAGAGAAAAGATATCTCAAGTGTTTGCATTCCCTGCTATTTTCCTCTCTTTTCTCTATTCAACTGGTAAACAATTTATTTCTTTACAATTCCCCAAATTATCACAAGCCTGGAAATGCCTAGCTGTTGTCTCATTTAGCAAACAGTCCCCCACGGTGCCAGAAAGCATACGGGTCACTCAGCTCAGTTAGGAGAGAAGCATGACAATGCTCAGATGCTACCATTATTCCCAGTATCATTCCCCATCAAATTGTACGAGGAACACAGCTTTTCCACAGCCCATCCCAAAGTTGCACTGCTTTTGCTGAAAGTGCGTGCAACTGTAGAGAACTCTCTCCTCTGCCTGTATGAACAGGAGCAATCCCCCTGTCTCCCCCCTGAAATTGGGCTTAATCTGTAATGTGCATGTTTTCTGCCTAAGATGAGGTCTCACATCCTTTGAAAGAGCCAAGTGCCAAGTAACTGATGACTGTTGAGTTTCTTGTGTGCCCAGTTCCTCCTGCTTCTGAAGGTTTAGCTCTGTGCACCAAAACATTCGGCTGGGGTATTTTAAGCCAACAGCTTGTCGTCTGACACAAACCAGGATGCCATATTCAGGCAAACATTTCCCAAATTCTAGTGAGGTTTGCAAGAGGACTCACATTCTCCTCTAACCACCCYGGTGCACTCCTGCTGCACAAAATACATAGAGGGCCCAGTGAGGCAATGTCAGGACCCAGGTCCCTTCGCCGGCAAGGTCCTTTAGAGTGGCCAGAAGAGCCTCTTTGCTGCTCCACTTAAACCATTGCAAGAGGCTAAATCAGCATGTGTGCAAATACAAAACACGTGGCATGTGTAGCTCTTTCGTCTCTGCCTCCGTCTCCCTCTTGAAAAACAAAGCACTTAACTCTAATTGTGTAGACTGACTGTCAGCTGAGGATATGACAGCAGTGTGAGTTGCAGAGGAAGGAACTTAGCAGATTTTTCAAGCAGTGTGGGGTGGGCTTTTTCCAGGAAGACCAGAGTGTATCAGCACTGCCAGACACAAGAAACAAGGAGAACCACTGTGTTTTGGTAACACCGACAGACCAAGGAGCTGTGTAGAGATCCTGATGTCACTGGGTCTTGCACAGATGAAGATGCAGTATAATGAACTTTCTTCCAGCATAGTGTTTAGAGGATGCCCTCTGTTTCCTTTTGTTGGGGATTGCAGAATAGCCACTATCAAACATCTGACACCATGCAGGGGACCCAGAAATAACAAGAAAATAACATGGCTAATTAGCCTCATGGATTAGTTTAACCAGCTCCCTCTGGAATACCTTCGTTGAACAGGGTTAGATTTCTTCCCTTCCCCCCATAACTGATCCTCACATTTAATTACACTGGAAACCTGGCTGTGCCCGGCTCGGATGGAGTGTTTTGCTGCTTATATGGTCTTTGCAGATAAGAGATACTGCTGCTATTGCACAAGTGGAGAAGTGGCTTTGAGGGGTTTTATATCTCCTTTGGGAGGGTGCAGCTCCAGCCACCTCGAGCAGTAAGACCAAGCCAGAGGCAGAAATCTATGAGTGGAAGCAATAATTCCCATGCCTTGTATAGGAGACAACACTGTCATTGTCTTGATCCTTTCACCTAATTGGAGAGGCTAAAAATGATAAATAGTCAGGTGAATGGTCCATGCGGGAGAGAGGAGATAGGACCAGTTCCAGCAGAGGCCAGACTGATCTCACAAGGATAGTGGGCTTCCTGAATAGCTTACTCAAAGGATGATGTCAGGCAGTGTTCGGAGAAAACAGGATGGACATCCCTTCTGGACAAGGGTATTCAGGGCAATGAAATTGATACAGTCAACAGCCAAGGTGAAACTGCAGTATACAAAATCTTCCATCCCATGAGTTGATTAACACATTTTCAAAGAACACAAAACTGGGTCCCTCCAGAGAGGCAGTGATCATCCCATGGATAAGAGAAGATACTGGACAGGAAACTCAGCATTTAATCCGGAATTTTTTTTATACCAGCCACTGATAAGATCTTTAAAATGGGAACATTATGCTTGTTTCCCCAAAACATTGTGTCTATTTAGATCATAAATTCTTTAATAACAAGGCCTTGACATCATCTTCGCTTCAGTGCTGTCACCATTTGTCACCCCACTATTTAATACGCTGTGTCCACCCACAGCCAGGGACTGTGTCTGCCCTGAGGCAAGCCTAGCAGAGGGCTCAGTGGCATCCTAGAGCTCTTTATGATACAGTTGGACTTGGTTTCCATGTTAGACTAGCAAGAATTATGTTTGAGTCACATAATCATACAAAATTTTCATCTTCTCAAAAGTCATTTTCTTCTGACAGGCTGAATCCCTCCCCTGCGTCTCTTCTTACACTAATATGGAGCTTTTCAGACAAAGATTTCAAACTAATTGTGCACAGTGGCGGGTTAATATGATCAAAGGAGCTAATAGGCTTTCATAAGTATTTACATGATATAAGGCTCCCAAATTCAAAGACTGGATCAAGAGATTTGCGATAAATTTTGTGAGGATTATTTGTCTGCCTGTTGTGCAGCAGAGAACTTGTCTCTGCTCTGTTGCAAAAGTCAACGGAGTATTTGCCCGGGCTGGGAAATTGAAGCTTTCTCAATAACACCATACAGCTTTCACCATCTTCTACAAACACAGGAAAACCTCAGTAGCTGGCATTAAGCTAACCGAGATCCTCGTACCAAAGAGAAGAGAGCAGATGTCCGCAGTTGTGAGCCAGGCTTTGCAATGTTGGGAAGATGCTCGCGGGCAGAGACTTTCTGCTGAGCAAGGGCCACCAAGGCAGACACAACAGGAGGAATGAGCAGAGGCTGGGAAGGAAACTACATATCAAAGAACGGGTTTTTTTTCAGGAAGATAGAGCAAACTTCACCTAGCAAAAGCAATGCCATCTTCATCGTTGGCTGTTTAAAATGAGTCATGCCAAGGCAGAGGAAAACATACTGATGGAGGGATGCTGCCCTAAGCAGGGTCCAGGCAAAGGCTAACAGGTCTATTCTATTTACCTTGTGGAAAAGTGGAACAATTTGAGCGGGGGGCAATGAGAGAAGCCCACGGCAGGTAAGGAAGGCTTTTTTTGTAGAAAAGGCACGTCCAAATTTCCAATCCAAATCAAGCAGGTGAGGGATGTGAACCCGGGTTTCCTGTGTTCCTCATGTCAGTCCATCAGTAGAAGAGCGGGGAGGGAACCCCATGTTTTTTTCATTAAAATTCCACAAATCCTTCTCTCTTTTTCCAGTTCTGAAGTAGAAAACCCCAAAGTTTTAAACTTTTCCAGTGTTATTAACTTGTAAAAACAGTTTTAATTGAAATGTTTAGTTTTAGTGAATTCAAGCTTCGTTTTGCTTTAACTTCTAAAGCTATATGAGATATATATATATATCTATCTTRTAAACTGTGGGTTTGTTTTTGAATCAAAACAGATGAAAAATGGAAATTATCCAATGCCAGCATATGAATACAGGATAATTTGAGCCTCTTTTTCCTAGACAATATTGTGCTGAAATTTATATGTTTTGAAAAAGATTTTTGTTTAAATTAAAATAGCCTTTTTTCATCCAAAACTGTAAAGCTTTTCTGGCCATCTCTATTAGGGTACAGCTGATTATCATCTCCCTTCTTCTGGTATGACTCTATTGAATACAGTGGAGCCCACGTCTGCAGCTGGGATGTGAGAGGCTGAGATAGCGAGCTGTGCTAGGCAGCAATACTGGTGTAGCAAAGGGGGACAGTGGGGTTGAGGAGGGAGGAGAGTGTTGTAGTGCTGGCAGTGTGGCTTTGTAACCTCTCTTCATGCCCCCTGTGTCTCAGTTTTTGACCTGTTACTATGGGGAAGAAGACAAAAGAGAACATGGGGAGAACAATACATTGAGTGTTGCTATTGTGACCTTCTGGATCTGCAAAGCTTTGCAAAGCTCTGCAAGATCTCCCCAGGAAAGATGTTGCTTAACAAAGCGCTTTGCATGGCCTTTTTATTTCACTAGCAGATTTGTGGCTTGGCTCCAGAATAGTACTGTCTCAAAAGAGAAAAATGATCTGAAAATTGTTATCTATCTGCTTAGAAAACAAAGAGAGGAAGAAAAGTGAGAAGTGGGGGAAGATCTGCCTATCTGATACCCACTCTGCATGGACCAAAGCGCTCCGCAGTTCAGCCCCAAGACTTCTCAACATCCTGCATGGGCAGATGGCGTTAGGCAATGAACTCCTCTCCTTCCAACAAAATTATCATTTCTGCATAGAAACACACAACCTTTGGACGTGAAAGTCCATTTCCTGGAAACTGGGAGCACATCAAACATGCTGATCCTTTTTGGGGAAAGAGAGGGAAGGGACATGTCCTGGGAGGTAGAGACCAAAGCTAGTGGGATGAGAGCCTTGATGTCAAGCAGTGTCTAAAATATCCTCTTTGCATCATACTGGCTCTTAATTGTCACCAACCATGGAGGAACTGATTGAGCCCAGCAAGGGTCCAGCAAAATAGATAATTTCTCGCAAGCATCTAAAATTCATGAACACGGCGGTGGTCCCGTCACACCATTGCTATGTTGTTCCATGGCCCAGAGTCTCCCTTGAAGGGCGAAAATATCAGGGGTAATTTTTTTTTCCTGAGAGCAGAATACATTTGGGTTGTTAACGCATGGCTCGCACTTCAGGCGGATCCTTACTGAAGGGCTGAGAGCTTGTCTCAAACCGTGTGTTGTAAATTAACTCTTAATGTGATGAATGCATTAAAGGGCTGTTAGGCCTGAAGGATGTGCTCAGAAACCCGAAGTTCTGATTAAGGGCTTGATTCATAAAAGCTTTACGCACCATTTACGCAGGTTTCTTTATTGGAAATGTTACTTGGAAAGAGCTCTTGAGTAGCTTCTTCCCAGAGAAATGGGGTTAGGAGTCTGGACACGCAGGCTCACACGTGTGCTTGCAAACATATGTACTCGCAGAGGCAAGCAAATGGGGTAGACACATGCAGAGACTCACATGCACTCATTACACGCTGCTGTCACACGTGTCTGGTGTACACTGAGCCCTGCGGAGCGGGCAATGGTCCTCCTCCAGACTCAGAGCCATGCATTGCTCAGCCTGTAAACCTCGGTCCAGCTCAGGGCTTTCTCTGTGCATGGCTACTGCAGTCTGCAAATGGGCCAGGGACTCCCCAGCCATTGGGCAGCATTCTCTGCTGGGATTTTGGGGCACAGCAGCCCCCCTGATGCTCAGGGGTTGGGGGAGCATCTCCAGCTCAGAGAGGGAAACCTGAGTGGGACCAGCCAGGTGGTGCTGAACCAGGGTGAGGGCTGGAGGAGAAAACCCAGAGAAATGATGGAAAACACTTCCAAGAGGAAAAGCACTGGGAAATGACCCATGCTAGCTGGGACAGGGAAATGTGGATGGGATGAGAAAATGAGTCCCTTTTCTTATGCCTCATCTGTACAATTTTGGGGGCTTCACCTTTGCAAAAAGGGTCAGGGATCTCATGATGGAGGAACTGGACTGGAGCATCCCAGGCTGGCTTTTATCTCAGGGAAAGAGAGGTGGAAGCCAGCTGCACTGAACGGGAGGAGTGCTACCTGCACTGCTGGACACACACAGCGTGTGTCCCCAAGGGGCTTTGACCAGGGCTGTGTCCCTGCAGCCAGAAACGATGAAGCAGCCTGCCAGCTCTGCTACCTGTGCTCCTGCTCGGGCGAAAATATGTCCCTTGAGGAAGCAAGTTGTTTAATTTCTACATTGGCTGCATGAAAGGAGATATATGCCATTTTCTATATCTTGCAGATCTATAGAGAGGAGCAGTCAGAAAATTGCTGGAGGATAAAAAATAATTCATATTAAATATGTCATTCCAGAGGGATCCAGATGAATCAGGTTTTAAGTGACACCCCACGCTGATCATGACAAACATCCCACTTGCAAAGCAGCCCCAGGAATTTTACAGCCTTTACTTGAATAGCTTACACTGAGAAACAAGGAGAGTTTGCCGAGCACTGAGCAGCGGGGTAGTGCTGTGCTCCGTGCTGTTTCTGCCCTGTGCCATAGGTTGAAGGACAGCCACAATAACACCGGCTCTTGCATGAACAGCCGCGCTGACCCTGCTGACGCTGTCAGCCTCCACAATCTCCAGGCAGCGTGTTTTGGAAATATGCTACCTCTGTGCAAAAACCTGCCACCTTATATCTGGTTTAAATTGGTATCCTGCTAGTTTCAGTGAGTGTGCTGTGGGATGTGGTGAACAAGTCTGCAGTCACCTTACCTAAAACCTGAATGATTTCATCCCTCTCAAGCCTTCTCCTCTCCCTGCTAAGAGTCCCGGCTTTTTTATTCTCTCCTCATAAGGCAGCTCTCCCGTCCCCTTCATCACTCCAGTCTTCCCTGTAGCCTCTCTAACCCCCTTCATCCTACATCAGTGCGGAGACCAGGGCTGCCCACAGTGCTTGAGTGCATCCCCAAACCCACAGCAGGGCTTGGGACTCAGGGTCCCACCACCCACCTCCTGTGCCAGCTTCTTTGAACGCCGGGCATGGCAGGTGTTATCATCAGTTCAGGCAATAGCAATAGATCTAGTCTACTCCTTCAAGTCTCTGGAATTACCTTATATTTTATATCCCCAATTCCCCCAAGGCAGCACAACTACGATGTGCTTCCATGTGCCGAAATGGAGGATGCTGCAGAATCTGTCCTCTGCGTTTCACCTGACATGCCTGGATGTGCACAAAGCCAGAAGCTCTTCTCATCAAAGTTTAGCGATGACATTTATCCTGGTTTTAATTACAACGTGCTTCTGCGAGTCTGCTATTAGCGGGATAGAATAATGGCCCGTTCAATCCAAGCAGTCTGCCTGATCCCAGAGATGTTTAATCAGGCATCAGCAACTGTACCTGAAATCAACACATTAGCTATATGGCAACATCCCTCCCCTCATGATGCTGCAATAATGAGCCTCTGTTCAACAGGAATGAGGCTTTATTTGAAAGGCATAAGGAAAATGACTGATTCTTCTGGGTTTAATCTCAGCATTGTTATCAGCATCTGCTTTGACCTCGCAGCCAGTGCCTGCTCCAGAGCCCCAGCATGGGGATGGGGCAGTTGTAGGTGGCTCCTGTGTTGCATCCATTGCAGTCATGTCTGGTCCTGAGTACCTCTAAGTGAAAATGGAGAAAAGAGGAGAAAAAAGTCAGAGGATAGCAAATCAAACAAAAAATGTGATTGCTCATTTATGGCATGCACATGCATCTCATTTCCAAATGTTCTTGCAGAAGAGTTGCTCAGCAGGCAAATACAGGGAAACAACGCGCTGAGAGTGGAGCATTGGCTGCGTTCAGGCAGTAACTCCGTGTGTCAGGAACGATACCTCATGGCCCTGCTATACCTTAGCATCCTATTAGGTCTGGCCAAGGCAGCTCCCATCTGGGGTGCAGAGTCTCTGAGCAACCAAGAGAGCAGGAATGAGCCAGCAGAGAGCTTTGCCTGGATAATGAGTGATCCCCATGTCTTTGCCCTGTGCAGCCAGGGCTCCAGGTACCCTGCCTCTGCTCTCCTCTGCGAGTGCAGCTCACAGTCACGCTAGAAAAATAAGACCCTGAACAGTGGCAAAATCAAAATGACAAATGAGTTCCCCAGCCGTGTTTGAAATAAAAAAAACAGTTCCGTCTGGCAATTTTTAAGTGAACCTTCAGGATTTGGAAGAAGGAGGCTGGTGTTCGCTTTCTGAATGCACAAGGTGAGCAGGGCAAGCGGGAGGGTTTCTCCTGAGAGCTTGTTTACAAAGCTACTTTTTTTCCTTCTTTTTTTTTCTGGCAGCATAAAGCTGCAGTTTAATCACTGTTTGCTGAGGAACAGCCCCAGGAAGCTCTGCTCCCAAGAGCAACAACCAGAGACACTCAATTTTGAAGCTGCCAGTCAACAAAAGGGCATGAAGTTATTAGCTCTGAAGACTCCATTACCTGCCAGTTTGGACCCCAGATACCATCTTTCATAGATTTTTCTGGGGATTCCTATTTTGAATAGGGTCAGGGGCCAGATTACTGCTAGGTGGTTTCCAAAACATCTCCAGAGGTAGAATGAACACAATTTAATGTTCAGATTTAGTGTATTTTGTTAAAAACCAGCATATTAATAAAATAACTATGCCCAAGGATGTTTCCATCCAGATATGCAAGTGCTCTTAATGCAAGTAGATGAAAAGCACAATGATGGGAAATTTCATGGACAGATGAGGCCGTTTTAATTCCCCTGTCCCCTGTGGTCCCCAGCCATCCCCCAGGGCATCCCCCCGCTCAGCCGGGGGATTCTCTCTCAATTCCCAGGGCAGGTCGGTGCCAGAAGTGCCCCTCTGCAGACCATGAGCCTGCAGGGGCAGGACAGGCAATGCCTCATAGGAATGGCAGGAACGGTCTGTTTGGAGCACCAAGAAGAAAATAAATAAGGGTTTGCTGCTTAATCCCTGCTCCAGCCAGGACTATTTCAGATTTGGCAGTTTAAGCTGCAGGAGGATTTATCTATCAAAGAACAACTTTGAACACCTTAAAGAAGTGCAGGCAGAGGCCACTAAATGATGGTGTCAGGCAGAGGGAAGTCGGCAGATATCACGGTGAGGAGTGAGAGAGGGATCAGTCCCTGTCCATCTGTCTGTCTGCCTACAAAAGTAAGTGGATTAAATGAGGAAAGTGAGCAAGATCCCCTAGAGTGGCAAATAAGGTTTAAACTGTGTAGCTTCAGTACACACCCCAATCTCTGTGGTTAATAGACTGGGGAGCCTTTTCAGTACATTCCTCTTGGAATATTTCCCATCATTTTATCTTGAGTAATCAGAGGCTCCCTGGTCCCCAACCCTCCCCTTCATAGCACAGCATTAATAGGAGTTTCTGAGCTGCAGCGGCTGCTCAAAGCACAGCCTCCCAACCGAAGTACAGGGCTATAATTTTACAATTTGCCTGTGGGTAATGGAGTAAATAGAATGGAGTTCATATAGTCAGGATTTAAAAGGAAAAAGATCTGTATTTATGGGCAAAAAGGAACGTGCTCACAGATATCCTCCACTGTGAAGCTCTTCGTATCGAAGGCGGATGATGCTAAGCAGCTGGATGCAAAGATGCCAAATCTGCTGTATTTAACAAGCGGTGGTGGCATCTGGACAAGATCAGAGAGGAGGGTAAGGATCACAGGGAACAGTAGAAGCGCCAAGGAGGGTTCGCCCACGCTGGAGGGCTTGCTGCCTCTCAGGACTTCAAACGGGATAAATTCACAGGGGGTCCTCCCTCAGCTTTGCATGCAGCCGGGGAGGAGGAACAACTTCTCCAGCGAGCAAGTTGGAAATGGCACCAAGGCTGAAGTCCTCCTTGTGCTCTGACGGACCCCCTTTCTCTTTCCAGTGCCCGTGGAGAAGGCTGGGGTCCAGGCAGCCAGCATAGCCAGACAAGGACAGGGCAGCACCTGTGTGCAAAACAGCCTCAAACCACCACCGTGAAGCTCAGCACAGGGCATTGCCTGCTCCCCTCTGGCCCCCATGCTCTGGGCAAAGCCTCACAAAAGCCTCTTTCAGGACCTGGTAGAAACCTCTGACAGCATTACCAAGCATTATATAGCATCAGAGACCCATAATCTAGCCTTGCTGACACAATAGGCCAAGTTGCTATCCAATTTATCTCTACTAATCCATTCCTTTATAGGTCTGTTAAGACCAAAATGAAGAGAGAGCTGCCAGAAAGCTTTTGAATTGACAGTTCATTGCTCAACGGTTTTAGCACACTATCATCCTAAATTGCCCGCTGCTCAGCCCTAGCGCCGACTGCCCTAATGGCACTTCTGTACCACACAGAACTGGAGGCTGCATCTTCCTGTATTTATGAGAAACTAGGACATTATGTGAACGGGGTATAAAACATCTCCGAGATCAGTTGTTAGCGCCAGGGATGTTTTACCGGCTGGTCCATGGGAGAAAGTTTGGAAGAGCAGCAGGGATGCCCCCAGGGGGCTGAGCAGCCAGACAGACGGTCATCGCCGCAGGGTGAGATCAAGCCCTTGATCGTGAATTCATGGACCAGATAAAAAGCCACCAGTGGCAAAAGGAGGCTCAGTTAATGGGTTTGTCCATGGTTTGGAAGGACCTGCCCCAGCACAGCTTTTAACTGCCATTCAGAGGCTGAGTTTTGAGGATAATCTGCTTTTATATTTTCCAGTGCAGGGAAGCAGACATTCCCCACCCCTGCACGGGGTCTGTCCAACAGCCCTGCGATGGTCGCAGCTCCCTAAAACCAACCCGAACACTGCCTTTAGCAGAGAGCAAATGAACATTGCTGAGACCTGGAGATGTGGTATCCTTCAGGAACCTCCTTCAAACCAGTCTTTTTTGAGATGTTATTAGAAGGAGACAAGTTGGAGCCCAGCTTCTGAAAGCCTGTTTGCAGCCAGCGATATAAACAAAGCAATTGAGTCAGAGAATCTCTGCCTTGGGGAAGGGGTTTTCTCTGTAACTGGTAGAAATGAACTGGGAAAACTCTTGTTTTGAAATACATCACTGCTGAAGGAGGCAGTGAGGAAGGGAACACCACCCAAGCCATTCATGCACCATATTAGGGAGCAATAGGGCTTCACTCAGGCTGGGGAGAGGGAGTGTGGGTCTGCTTGGACCACAGTCAGAGTGACCCTGCAGCCTTCTGCAGAGGACCAGCCTTTTCCATACTTGTCGGTCCCAAACCATCCCAGGCACAGTTTTGGGGGAAGCAAGCAATTTCCAKCATGTTCCTTCTGCAGCATGGGCATAGCAACACAGAGGGTGCAAGGGAGCTGCCAGACACTGCAGACACTGGAGACCAACCTCCGCGGAGAGCACAAGAAGGGAGGAAACCACCCTGGACCCAAGATGCTCGGTGGACAGCTGAAGACAGGTGTCCTCTGAAAGCAAATCACTGTGGCAGGATGAGCATCGTTTGCTCTGCAGACGTGCCTCCTCCAGGGTCTCATTCAGTCTGCGTGGTTGTGACCCATTTCCCTGCTGAGCTTGGGCAGACCATGCAGGAGGTTAAAACTGGGGCTGTGGGTGGCAGACTGGTACTCCCATCTTGCTGTACAAAAGGTATCATGTCACAGCTGCAGGGGGAAAGGAGTGATTTTCCAAGTCAACATGATTTGGAAGAGGACAGCTCGAGTCTTGGTCTGTATTGCACCCCATCGTCTGATCTGCTAGGCTACAAAGGTCTCCCGCATCCTGGTTGTGGGTTGCCAACTGTTTGTGTTTCCTATAGCCCTCAGCCTTCCTCAAATTATTATCTTAGTTGAGCCAGAGCATATTTTACCATGAAGACATATAGGAAGGCTGCGGTAGATACAAGGAGTGAGCCAATGCCTTCATATATCTCCTGCAAGATCACTCCTTCTGTTGGAGGGAGCAACCTTGTTCACAACTCCCCGACTTACCCAGATCAATAATTCTCAAGCCTCTGGTGCCTGGTTGAAACACAGGGCCTGGGGACAGCAGCAGTGACAACTCCAACACGCAAAATGTTTCATTAAACCGATATCGCAGAAGGATCATGTTTCATGCTGCCAGAATCGCTCAGCATCCGCTCGTGGGAGCCGCACAACGCCTGGCCCCGTGTGCCACTGCACAGAACTGATGCATTATGTTATTTCAGAAGTTGTTGTAGTGAAGAGGAAACAAGAGTGTCACATTAGCAGCAAAGGCAGGTCATCAGTGTAATAATTGAGTACAAGATCTATCCAGTGGGGGGGTAATAGAATAACAAGCAATCAACTGCAATACAGGAAGAATAAATTAAGCGGCGTGTGTCTGCTTTCATCCAGGCACAATTAATGTCAGTAGTCCTGAGAGATGATCTGGTTTCTGGGGATAACTTGCGAGACAGGTAACTCTGCCTGCACCCGGGAAGCGGCTCCAGCCCCCACCCAGCCACTGGCATTTGCAGATTGCTGCACAGGCATTGCTGCGTCCCCCCGGGACGGGCAACACAGCTGAACGTCCCCCCCGCCTGACCAGAACAACCCAGCAGAGTTTCGGTTGAGTCACTCATTACGGCAGTTCTTGGGGGGTTATGTGACCTTCAGGCCACGCATAGCTGTGAATGGCCATCAGCTGGTAAAAGACCATCGGTGAGACCGGCAAAGCTATGGCCGAGAGGCTCTGGGTCCGATACCAAAACCCAAGGTATCCAGAGCTCTGAATTTTACCCCCAACTTGAAAGCGAATATATTGTTCACATGGTGAAACAACCTGTTTACAGTCTCTTTGCTCTCAGCCAAACAGTCGAATTGCCTCTTGCCTGCAAGTGATATTTGTCACCTTATAAATTAATCACTTTCAGGCTGTTCCTCAGCTAAAGCTGTTAAGATCCGGAGAGTCTGGGACAGTTTAATCTAGAGTAAACAACTCTGCAGGAGCTCTTCTTATTTCTGCCTTGGTTTTCTTTTTTTCCTCTATCACAAAAAAAAAATGGTTGTATTAATACTTTCCTGATGTTCCGTCTCAGGAGCAAAACTTCAAAGTGATTTCACGGTCTAGCTCACTCCTGAAAAGAAATAAATCTCGAAGTCAAAGAGGCTGGTGGCAGAGCCGTGGCAGGGATTGTTAAAAAAGCTGTTTTCAACCTTTTCCATTTTCCAGGGAGCTCTCCCAAAGACTGCCCAAGGGAGTTATTTATTCTGTGTTACTTCAGGGAAGACACAGCCGAATAGCCCAGGCTTGTTCCTACCTCACTGATTAATGCAACAAAGGGGGAAAAAAGGCTGCAACCCAGTGCACACAGCACAGGAGACCTCGTGGGCACAAGGGACAGCGGGGCTGGGACATTGCTGACCACGGGCAACAGTGGAGCTTGTGACAGCGGCCCAAACATCATCCTAGCATCACCCCTCCACCCTGAAAAATAAAGAAAGGGGATCTGATTTTTTAAATTACTTCTATCTCTCACAAAGGAAGATGCCCTGAGCAGGGTGGCTGAATAAATATTTGCACCACACGACTTGGGAAAAGGAGATTGGCTCCATCAGACTGCAGTTTGGAGAGCGGGGTGTAGGAAGCAGCCGGTGGATGTGGGAGCAGTATGGGGCTCCCCAGCCCCTCGTTGGTCACAGGCAATCTCATAAGTAGGATGCTCCGGAGAAGACCAAAGATTGCTTTTCGTTGTGAGCCAGAACTACCTAAGGGGTGGGCTAAGGGAAAGCTTTATGATAACAGCTCAACTAATGCGTGAGCAATAGCAGGGCTGAGGCAGAAGCTGTACTGATTAGTGTATTGTCAGTGCTGAGGCCTCCCACACAGACAGCTCTGTCTGCCTTCCCTTCCTTCGCATACTCAAGGATGCTACATTCATTAGCATTTTTCTATGCTCGGTGCCCTCCATCCCTCACCCAGTGTCCTCTGCCTGTTTATTCAAGCTTAATGCCAAGGCAAATAATCCACCTACGAGGCACTTTTTCATACTCCTGGCAAGAAGCTCTGTGCTCTGGGTTAAAAGCAGCAGCCCCCATCACTGCTTCATCCTTGAGAGGGCTGGGGATAGCAGAGTCAGAGCTGGCTGCCACGCGTGTCCTGCACCCAGAGCTGGGTGACTTCAAATGCTTCAAAGAAACATCACCAGCACCTCCAGGCAATGCTGGGACACCTGCAGGGAAAATTTCCTCCCATCTTTTAGCTAACTGGCTTTGAAAAGGGTGAGTCTGGGCCTCTTTCCTGCTACAATTTTGACTAAACAAGGGTTTTGTGTTGAAAGCAGGCAGTTTTGGCCCATTGCTGAATGAAGAAATACTAACGCTTTTAAAGGGATCATGCCACAGACTTCCCCTCTCTGCCCTGCACGGCCTGGGGAGTCCTTTGTGCTGCATAAATGCAGTGGTGGCTGTTTGAAAGAGCCCGTCCCAGCAGACGAGGAGGAAAAGGGACATGTCCACCTGGCCACGGGGTACAGGGAAACCTGGGCTGGAAGTGGCAGGGAGGTCCCTGTACTCCTCACCCTGGGATATATCCAAAGATTACCCAAGAGAAAGAGGATGCCCTCCCATCCACGTTACCCTCCTAAGAAACTGAGGAAGACCAAGTCCCAGAGCCTCTAAGGCCATTTCTGGCTAAATCTGTGGGAATTTATCATTCCTCGAGCCATGGTGTCTTTCCTTGGGTCCCACAGAAAGCCCAAGGCAGAGGAGAGCACCGAAGCCCAACCTTGGGCATTGCCAGGGCCACCGGCTGCTCCAGAGCGCAGGTGTGCAAACCAGTGTGCGGTGACGTCCCGTGGCTCTGCCCTGTCCCGGGCTGCCACCACCATCCCCTGCGCCTTCAGTTTGTGTCTCCTCCAGGGTGTTTGTGCGCAGGAGGCAGAGCTTCTCCTCTTGAAACCCACCGCTTGGGATGTGCAGCAGCATATATTTGCACCCATCCTGCTGGAGGGTGGCAATTTGCAGAGAGCCAGGGCGGGGGAAGCTTTCCAGGGCAAACATACGTTGTGATGGGGAGTGATTGCTGCTTCCCAAGCCAAACTCCTCCAAAAGAGCTTTCCTAAGGGCCGTTGCTGCAGACAGGGTCAGGCTGGTGGTGTGTCAGCTAATGGGGAGACCGTGATCACAGAGCAGCCTGGCTCGCCCCAGGAAAGGGAGGCACGGAATGGAAGTAGTCTCTGAAGAGAGGCAGAGCTGTAAAGCTCCCTGTCCTTCAACACCTCCTTTTATTCACCTCCACCCTCCTTTTACTCAAGGACCATCCAGAAAGTGCAAAATTATCTGTCTCCCTGCCGTCACTGCCCCCCGCAGTCGTCTCCTGTCTGGGACCGGTGGGACTGCAGCTGCAGACATGTCATTTCATGGAAAATCCTGAAAAACAACCGCCCCTGGAGTTCTGAGATGGATTTGGGTCAGTCCCAGGGAGATTTTTACTAAGGGAGCTTCAGAGTCCCCTGCACCGGTCCTCATTAACGGAGGCTCCACCAAGCCCCCGACGCAGCGGCAGGTTCCGGGGGGGAGCCGTGGGGAGCCGAGCAGAGGCAGCTGCTTCTCCCAAGCAAACCCAAGGGTTTCAGTACAGGCAGGGCAGCATCACAAAGCCAAGATGGTGCAGGAACTTTGGGGCAGCAGCAAAGGAGGGGGACAAAGGAGAGAGGCCAGGCAGAGAGAGCAAATATGCTCGGGGCTGCTTCAGCCAAGCTCCTGGAGAGAGGTGCAGCAGGGAGGGACCGGGAGCCAGGGCACAGTGGATTCAGGAAGCAACACACTCAGAGGATGCCCCAGCTTCTAAAGAGCTGCGATAGCTTCCCAACAGTTAAACAGCAGCCAGGCTCATTTCCTCGCTCTGATGTGTCTTTATGTAAGGGAGCCCGGGATGCGCAGTGTGTGCTGGGGATCTGGAGGTGGGAGCCCCTCAGAAATGAACCGTGCTCTCCTCTGATTGCCACCTTCAGCAAGAAAATTGTCCTTTCAGTTCCAATTAAAAAAAAAAAAAGAAAAAAAAGGAAAAGATCCATATGCGTATGTGCATAGATATAGAAAGCAATTGCAGCCCCCACAGAGTGAAAGGAATAAATAAAGGAGTGGGAGAATGATTCAGTAGCAAAGGCTGGTTATATGCGTGCCCATTAGCAAAACTTAGAGAGGAACAGGACTAATGACATTGGAATAATAAAGTCATTAGAGTGAACAGCCAGAGCCGGTGCTTACACCTGTAAGTGCTGCTGAGTCTTCAAGTAGATTAAGTTCATCTTAGTGACCACGGCTGCCTCTTCTAAAGCAATTATTGACAGATCCCTGAGCTGTTTGCTTTGCATTTAGTGATCAATTAGAATGCAAACACTCTCGCCTTCCTAGCCAGGCCTGTGGGATGTTTCTGTAGTTAATTATTTAAATGCTTAGGTGACAGGATAACGGATTTCAGGAATTTTGTTGTATTTAAAGCCTGGCTGTGCCCTGTGATGTGGAAACAATCTGACTCTCATTTTAAAATTTCCATCCCAGCAAGAATTTGCTCAGTTAGAGAGGGGAAGTATCTGCAGATGCGTCATTAAGAGCATGCAATAAAACGGAGCATTAATGCAGTGCTCTAAGCTGGGAACGCATTGGATGGGGAGGGCTGGTTTTGGGGGGAGGGAGAAAGGGGATGCCAGGAGAGCCAGGAACCTTTTGACTTAATACAGCAGTTAGTGGGGATGTTGGGAAAACACCCACAGGAAAAGACCTGGATGTGGTGGTTATAAGAAAAGTACCCTGAGCAAGGTCAAATGCAAGAATTAAGGCTAAATGTACAAAATCTTAACTCCGTCATTTCCTCCTTGCTGCCCCAGTGTGATGGTCACCAGGGCTTTGAGCATGGCCAGCGTCTGTCCCTGAGAGCGTGGCAGGCACTGGGGGACAGCAGGAGCTGTGACATCTCACTGCTACCCCAGCATCAAACACTGTGGTGATGATGGCAGCCAGCACCATCTTTTTAGGCCAGGGGTGAAGCTGCCCTGAGCAGCTTGCCCGTGCCCTGCAGCCAGACCCAGAACCACCCCTCTCAGAGCTGCTGTCTTGTTTGGCAGAATCTCAGCTTTGAAGCAAAAACTCAGCCCCTCAATTTACGGTTGCAAAAGAAGTGTCACCAATACAGCCCAGCAGCACCCAGTGCCAAGATGAGGCTCCACTGGGAGCCTTGAACAGTGGCTCACAGGCGGCTTGGCCAAGCCCCAGCCCCTGAGAGATAACTCATGCGGTGCGACTGACTGCAGGCATCTGTTTGTTCCTTGGGAGAGAAGGTGCTGCCATCCAGGGGAATGATGTCTCATGACACCACGTTGGGTGGAGCTGCTACTGTCAAAGGAGGAACCCAACCTAAAATGCCTATCATGGAGAGACCTCAGAGAGGAGTTGAAATGAGCCAGACGATGCTGACCCCTCACCTACAGCTCCACGTATTGGCCATTCCCCAGTCTCCCTGCCCAGATGGAGCTGGTACCCATGCAGAGACACCTGCAGGTCTGTTCTCCCCATCCCTCCTGGAGAGGACATCCAGAAAGTCCTGCTCAGTTCTGGCACATTGGCTCTGGCCCTCGCTAACGAACTCTGCAGCCCCCATCCTCCTCCTCTGTGCATAGGGGAGCACCTGCTAGCAGAGCACTGCCATAACCTAACCCTGCGCACCCTTGCAAACGCCCACATCCAGATGGTGCTGTGGCTGGCAGGAGTTCCTCTGTGCCAAATGATGTGGTGTCATGGGCCCGCTTTGGTCCATGGGCCACCAAGCCAGTGTCACCTCGGACTAGTCCTAGTCCCTTCACCCCTCTGAGCTGCAGGTCAGCCGGCTCCTGTTGCAAGCCATGCTGTGCCCATCACCCAGACGAAGAGACCTGGCAGGAGAAGGACCCGCTCTGACCCACATCCATGCCAAAGCAAGATGGGGCCATCCAGGCTCGCACCACAGCCCTCATCAGCCACATGCCTGCGTGAGACTCCCGGGCAGCCACAAAGCTCCTCACCCCCACAGTCAGGATGGATTAACATGGCAAACCACAYCCAAGCAAAAACCTCTGTATCACATTATCCATCTCCTAAACCATCCTGTCCTCCAGTTTGGCATTCTTCGCAGAGCAAAACACCATTGATTTCAGTGCCAGTTTTCCAGTCCTGTTATTTATTTAGCATGAAAAGGCTAGTTTGCACGCTGCTTCCCTCTCTGCTTATCAGTCAAGGGATGTTTACACTGTGAAAGGCATCTGTTAAGACAACAGCATCTTTCTCCATAGTAATTTATTGTCCTCAAAAAAAGAGTGGGGCAGTTTAATATCTTGTTAACGAGTCTGTCAAACAGACTGTGATGGCTGGGGAAAAATACAAAATAAAAAATGGAGCTGATATCGAAATCAATGGGAGTTTAACTACTTTATAAAATGGCATTTTTCCCATTGGGTGTCAATTAAGCTGTCAGACTTAATAGGCCTGTCCCAGAAAAAAGAAATATCTTCAATAAATAAATGGCCTAGATAAATACATTAATAACTGGTATGTACTGAAGGCTCCTCTGCTGATATTTGTTATCTTTTTTTTCTCCTCTCTCAAGTTTACATAACTGTCTGAGAGCTAAAAAGCATTTAATTCTCTCCTAGCATACGGCTATTAAGTAGGATTTACTGTAGAAAGTGCTTTCTGACATGTGGCTAATAAAGTCTGTGTATGTCTCGGCTCTTTAATAAGCTCTTGAACTGCAGCCGCATTTCCACGCTGCTGAGGACTCGGCAACACAGTCTGCTCTCTCCTGCCTCTGCTATCTGCCAGCTCCACACTAATTTGGCAAATTTGAGGAGCTCCTAATTACTTTTTTCTCCCTGGTCACAACTCCCTATCCCCCTCTTCAGAGGGGACATGGGACCAGCGTTTCCAGTCCAGCGAGGAGCTCATGTGCTGGCTGCCAGGAGGAGAAGTCTCATGGAGCATCTTGGCCATCTTTGCCACCTCCTGCATCCAGGCAGCTCTTCCCAGCTCTTGCAACTGTGCTTTTTTGCTAGCACCAGAGCTCTGCCCATGCTCCAAATGCCCATGGTCATAGCAAGGACAGGACCTAGGGAAGAAAGTTATCATCAGGATGCTTAAAATAAATGGTTCAAAGGCTCTGGCCTGATTTTTTATCCCATGACTTGGCCGTCTCTCATTTACCTGCCCAAAGACTCGATGGGAAGGGGATCTTTGGGCACAGAGATGTAACACCAGACCAAGGGCTTCACCTGCTCTGGGTTTAAGCAGCAACAGAAATCACTGATATGGCTGGAAATCACCTTGGGGAGATAACCAAGGGCGAGCCCTGAGTCTTGCGGGCTCTGTGTCCATGCCAGCACATAGCTGCTGATGCATCAGTCTCAGGGCACAGCCTGCTCACCCTTCGGGGTTCTTCAGGTCCCTGCCTCCCCACTTTGGGTGTCTGGGACAGGACTGCCCCCCGAGCATGTGGACCTGTGATGCTCACTACCAAGAGGTCCTCCCAGAAAGAAAGTTTTTCCAGCTGCTGTGTAATACAAACAAGCCACTAACTAKCAGTCGCCTGGTAGTTATATGCTGCCAAAAGCATTGTGTCTGCTAAGCCCACTCTCCCAGGACCCCAGATTTTTGGGCRAGGACCTGCACAGACTCTTCCTACAAAAGGCAGGTAGCATCATGGACAGCTCTTTGCTCCTCTTGCAGCAGTTTTCTCAGCAAATAACCTTTTCCCCTTCTGGATGAAGTGAATGTCTTTGTTAATTCTCCTGTCCGAGTCACACGCAAGGTCCCACTGAGGCCCATCAGCTGCCTCTGGGGGTGACAAGGCTGGTTGGGGCTCGTGCATCGTGCTGTGAAGCACAGCGAGCCAAGACATCCCATCCGGGGATGCTCATTAACACCTGGCCATTCCCATTAGAGCAGCGATGACTGTAAGCCACAGCAAAAATAGAAGCTCCCATGGAACAGGGAGCATCTCTCTGTGGCAGCACTGATTAGTTCCCTGGGATGAATTGCTTGCCGTGGGGCATACGGGGGTCCCATGTCAGGGGGCTCCGAGAGGTGGCAGCCCCCGCACYGGGGCTGAGCTGCCATTGATACAACTAAGTAGAATTACTTAAATATTCACAGTCTCCTTCCCCCATGGTATTTACTAGGAATTTACATTTCCACAAATACTTTGATTTCACCACATTTCCTTTCATTCTTCCCCCAGGGAAGGGCCACCAGGGGAGGTTTCTTCTCCTTTGCTTTCCAGCAAAGCTTCAAGCTCTCCTGTTTCAATTTGGAGTGTTTCCTTTTCCCTTTCCTCTCTCCACTTTCCTTCAAACAGAGAAAGCAAAGAGACAAGGGAGGAGAGATGGAGAGCCTCTAAAAATACCAAAGTCCTCCCCCACCTCCAAAAATGCCACATAAAAGCTCTCCAGCATTCCCAAGCATTCCAGGCTGATGAAAGGGCAGGTCTTGCAAAACTTGCAGAGCTAAATCCATTGCTCAAAAACACTCACAAAAACCCTTTCCTATTTTATGCCCAGCTCTGCCCGACACCCCAGCATGGCTGCTCTCCTCCAAACAGGTTGCTCCCTTCCCCACTCTCCCTCTAGTCTCCCACCTTTGCTGGCAGGCAGCAGGCAGCATTTGCAGGCAGCCGAGCTCCTGCATGCCGCCAGGCTCGCTGGCACCGCGTGCTCGCTACCAAGCCAGCTGGCCACGGTGTGGGTAAGCTCGTGCTGCTCGGGCAGCTGCTGGTTTTTTGGCTACCAACCTGGCCAGACAGCAGGAGCTGCCTCTCCATGGCTGGCAGCCCTGGTTCTGCAGGCAGCCTGTCAGCCAGATGCTGCATAGATCTGCACTACAGTAATAACCATAATTAATAACAATAACATGCCTGCAAACCATGATGACAGCAGGCACTAATCTTTCATAATACTTTTAAGACAGGAAGAGGAGAATCCTGCCGTACAAGTCCTGCTCTATATCAGTTTGGAGCCAACACTTGGAGGAGGCAGATGACCTCTTAATGCCATGCAAATTTGTTTTTCACTGAGCCAGGTTCTATCAAAACCTTCTGTCCTTATGTTGTCACTGAATTTACTTTGTCCCAGTCTGTGTCTATAGCATTAGGCAGCAGACCTGGTCCTTGCAGGCAGAAAAAATGCGGGAAAATGATAGTGCTGTATGGTTACAGCTGTTCTACCAAGGTGGAAACCAGGGAGGACTTACCGCTATGCTGAGCACGTGGCCTTCTTGTGCTGCTGCTTCTCCTTGGGTAAGGTGTTTGATTTGGCTTGCTGGAAGTCAGCTGGGAGGGGGCTGGCAATGGTGCTACCTGCATCTGTGTTGGTGAAGCAGTGTACAGGACACCAGTTCCCAGGAGCACAGCATCTCTCTGGAAATCGGGGCTCGGTTTCCCCAGCACTGCCGTGTGTCAGGGTGGAGGGCAGGAGCCAGCACACCTGCCCCCTCCTCATTTCACAGCATTGGTCTCACACCTCCCCGTGCTGCCGTCTCATTTATTTCAGGCTCATATGCAAACTATCATTCAGGATTATGTCTATGTTCAGTGTGTTTAATTCCCTGCCCACGAGAGAGAAGCATAGAGCACAGACTGCTTCGCTAACCTCCCGCCTCGTCCCCTGTCTTTGCCAGCTCTTCCCTCCAGTGCCAGCCCCATTTAAACCAGTTTTACCACCACTCTGAGCAAGAGCCTGCTTACTCCACACGATGGCTGATGGAGCTGACAGCCCTGTACAAGGTGGTACGGCTGTGGCCAGCCRTATCCAGGCTGTCCCAGGAGGTAAGGGCATGTTAGGAAATCCAGACCATGAAACTGCTGCTCCCTGCCTCTGCCTCTCTGGAAACAGCTTTGGAGGGACTTTTTTTTGAGGGAGGACTCCTCACATCTGCTTTTTCTAACCCCTTACCCCTTTGGGGGCAGAGACGAGACCACACTATGCATGCTCTAATTCACAGCCCTCTGCCTCGGTTTCCCCATCTGTGACATGGGAGTTGGATAATTACCTGCTGGTCCCTGAGGATAAATTGGGAGGTTTTTCAAGCTGTAGACAAGCAGTGGGTACCTAGACACTGTGGCAAGCATTTGTGAAGCAAGTGGAGCTTCAGGGGCAGAGGTGTTTCAACACAGGCACTGCAGAAACAACAGATGCTATTAAAAAAGTGCTGTTGCATTGTTTGCTGAACCCTGCAAGGAGGGATTATGGAAGGTCCCCGTGAGATGTCAGACCTGATGGGGCCCCTTCACCCTGCCATGTTTCAAGTTACGGGACTGTATCCCACAACAGTCACGGTAGTTCAGCGGCTGGGTGGGCTCTGCCACAGTGGAAACATCTCCCAATTACACTAATGAGGTGTGCAAGTTCCCCAGAGGGATCTGGAGATAAGACACATCACTTGAAGAGGATTTTAATTGGCCTGGGAGGCTGAGGGCTACCAGAGGTGCACACCAGCCAGTGGAGGCTCTCCGGGGTCCCACTCCTGTCTCAGTACTGAGGACAGGCAGGAGGCTTTGCACATCGACCGCTGTCACAGCTGGGATGGATGTCGGGTGACCTTCACGAGGACACAGAACAGCTTGCAGCCAGCATGTCCAGCCACACCACCAGGACTCTCAGATGAGCCTGGGCCTGGGCTGGGCTCTCCGTTGCCCTGAGGACTGGGGCTCTCTGTTCTCCCGTGTGACAAAGCACCAAAGCCGAGCACCCACGGAAAATGGAAGCTTGCTCTTCAGAGGGTCCTCTCGGCATGCTTGCTCCCAGGGAAGCAGCCAGGAGAGCCTGGGCAGCTTGAGCTGCTGTCACTCGTAGAAGGGAAAATCCAGTGGTTTATCTCGCAGAGCCCTCCCAGCTTGTGTCACTGGTGAGAGCTGCCTGTTGCTGCACATTAGCAGGGACAGGACTGAGGGCCCAGTTGCAGATGATGGAGCCAAATCTTGATCATGCAAGGTTGGGGTTGCTCCAGGAGCTCTCTAAGCCCTCGAGAAGGAGAAGGTGGGGGCTTCACAGGGGTGATACTATGGTAGTGATACAGGGGAGAGGTCCCTCTCATGGGCAACTGCAAAAGCCTCCCCGGCACTTTCTGCAGGGGAGGGATGCTTACTCAGCACCTTTCCTCCTGGGCTGGCGCCTCTGAATGGATGCAGATTCCCATCCCTCCTCCTTGGCTGTAAGCCATGAATCAGCTGTCCCAGCATCTTTCTCCTCTCTTGCGTGCTGTCCCCTTCCCCCATCCCCTGCCTGCCAGCCTACTTCTTCCTCCCACACAAGAGCCAGTGGGGATGGGGACAGCATCATTCGCCATYCAGGGAAGGGAGCAGCGAGGTGCCTGTCTGCCTCCCGCCGAGCTGGCCTGGGAGACAACAGGAATGGCGAGATGAGGTGGGAGCAGGACATGTGAGATGTGCAGAGGTAGAGGATAAATGCAGGGCAGCAGCTCCTGGCTCTGCCATGCCCCATCTGCCTGCTGCCCCCACGCTCCCAAACACTCTGCTGGGGGCTGGCTCGTAACTGCATACCTCGATGTGAAAATCCCAGGGCGTTTCTTTCATTCACAGCGTGATAGCTCCTGCCATGCTGGGATGCAATAGCCAGCTCAGAAGCTGTCAGGTATAATCCAAGGTAACCCTTTTGTGTTCGCTTTATCAGAAAGGAGACCTTGGGAGGAGCAGTGTAAAATTTGCTGAAGAAAAGATGTATTTTCTTGACAAGCACCATGAGGTGAAAGCACCCGCTGCATTACCAACCCCAGCACACCTACGCTCTGGATTTTGTAGCCTGATCAACTCTCGATCCCCTGCAAGGACGGCGCAGGCATGACACAGAGTCCCTGGAGGGGCCATGTCCATATATCACCACAGGGTTGGACAAGCCCAGCTTCCTGCCCAGGTTCTCCTAGAAAGGACCTTATGGAACTACCAAGCCCTACACACATTTCCTTGGGTCCCTTTGGCAACCACTGAGCCTGAAGTACTGCGAGGAGAAGTGATAACAAAAACTAGGGAAAAAATAGACTTTAAAAGGCTTCTGATTAATGTGCATTTACTGAGAGCTTCATTGCAGTCTAAGCTGTGTACTAGCTCAGGGGGGACAGCACAAATCTCTACTGCCTGGGCCAAAGGACCAGCTCTAATCACCACACAGCAGTCACTCACTCAGCACCTGATGACATGATTCAGGCCTAGGATGGGACAAAGATGTGCTTTTTTTGTAGGGGTTACGGATGGGACACAAATGTGCTTTTTTGTAGGGGTTACGGTAGTGGGCATGCCTGAGTGCCGGTGCTTGTGTACACCAAATCCACCCAATGCAACCTTGGACAGGTGGAGATAAATGTGAGGGTGGATGGGTGGGTTGGTGTGTTTGTGCAAACAGTGTTTGTACATCAGTGCATAGATAACTGCGAGGTTCAATGCGGATGGATGGATGCATGGACAGATGGATTCAGTAAATAGCAAAATAAGCCAAATCCTCAGAAACAAGATATTTGAAAACTCTCGGTAACGTCTGCTCTGAACTCACTGTGACTGTCTGCTTTGTTGGTCTCAAACTCAGGAAAATGTGAAAAGCTTTTACAAATCTCCTTCATCATGCCAAAGGGGTAAACAAACGGGATCGCCTGCTCCTCTAACTTGGGGTGAACTTGTCCATCAAGTGATTGGAAATCTGAAAGTAATGGGAGCTTTAGAAAGCAATGTCATTAGCTATCAGCTTTGCATTTGTATTCTGTGTTAATCCTTTTTGTTTCAACTCAGAGAAAAGCTGTCCTTCATTTTGGGGGGATTTTTGGATTTTTGATATGTGATTGATATAACACTGCAGAAAGTGACCTATCTAGAGGGGAGGATGAATATTATTCTTCCTGCTGGGAAAATTATTAATAGAGCTGGGGGAATTGTTCCCCTTATCTTGATTTCAGGTGTGGAACTACTGCATCATGCACCAAGCTTAGTGGTATAATCCCYTTCCATATCTGCAAGACTAACCCAAGCTTTCTCCAAAAGGGCTGCAGGCAAGATCAGGAAAGTTTAACTATATATGTRTATATATATGTATATATGTATACATATAAATGTGTAAGTGTATAAAATTGTCCATACTTTAAGTGTAGGTAGAATTACCCATTCCCTCCAAGTAGAAGCACTGAAAGAAACACAGAGCATGACAAACTCATCATCGTAATTAAAATTTTCTACAACAGTTTAAAGGAAATAAATTCAGTTTGGTTTCTTTGGGTTTTTGTTCTTACTTTCAAAAGTAACTACTTGCTGTCTTAAGAAAAGCCTACAGATGAGGCAGAGACAGAAACTGCTTATTCAGAATGCTCCTTATTATGGAAATGTTTGACTGCCTGTTTGGGATTATTTCAGAGGAATTAGGCACACAAGACTGGAAGGGAAGAAAAGGGTCTTCAAGCCACATCCCCAGCAATCGCAGCCCCAGGGCAGCCATGTGATGCAGAAGAGTCCCCAGAGCATCTCGTCCACACCCCACGCATATGACAGCCCAACATCCCCTGAGATGTTGGAGCTGTGTCAGAAAACAAACCCACAACTATCAGATGGCACACGGAGAGGGGAGAAGAGGTAGCAAATGTGTCACCAAATGTCTGAAATCACAGTGGGTTTGCTTGGGGAAATTCAGAGATGACTGGCTCAGGAGATGGGACGCTGGAGCTCTGTACCCCTGGGTAACACAGCCCGTAGGATTTTGCTCAGCTGCTCTGTGCTGAGCCCACTTACATTTGACAGGGCTTGTGCTGTAGCAGGACCTGCAACCTGGTTCAGAAAGCACTGGGAGATGGAGAAGGCACCATGCTCCTTCGCTGCCTGTTCCAGCCACTTTGTAAAAATGTATGACTCATCAAATGGTCTGCCTTCAGCCCCCAGCTGCTTGATTCTCAATCGCTTTTCTCCGCCTGCCCACAAAGCCTTCCAGCACTTAGTGCTTCTCCCCTTTGCCCTGCCATCAGCTCACCCCCCAGGCTGCCAAGCAATGAGATGTGCAGAGGTCTTGCTGAAATACAGCTTTTGCCATCTGTGTCATCCACGCAACAGATGGACACACTAAATAGAGGTCCTGAGCAAAGGTCCATTTGAGCCCTGGATTTTGATGAGCTGTCTATCAAACCCATTAGCAGGGCTAGCTCTATGCGCAAGCAAATTAAGTCATTGCTAAGCCAACACACTGATGAGAATGGCATAAGAGCTGTGGACCCACTGCTTCCTTTGGCAAGGGCAACACTTTACAGAGTCAGACTGACTGCGACTGCTGCCAGGAGATGGGTCAGAGTACGGCCCGTGGTGGTTCCATCCATAGGGAAGAAGTGGCTTCACCCAGCAGCTGCAGGGAGAAAGAGCTGTTGTCTCCTGGCTCTCTGTCCTAGCTCTTTCCTTCATGTGTCCCTTCCCACTCCCAATGCAAGAGTAGCCGAACTCCAGGTTCTCATCAAGAGCCATGATTTGGTCTCAGCCTACAAAAGCAAGGTCTGAAAGTTCAGAAGGAACTCAATTAGCAGAGAGCACAGCTTCAGTGATGAAGGTCCATGGCATCAATGACAGGGATTGCTTGAATGTCAATCGATCCAAGTATGGTCTCAGCTTTGGGACTGTGTCCCAGACCTATAAATATGACTGTGTCACCCAAACTTCTGACTGCAGGAAAAGTTAGCAAAGGCTGCAGGAGCCTGCTGTAAAACCCCCAGCCCACAGAGCAGGGAGCTTTCAAGCAAGGGGACATGGCCCTTCCACTCACCCTTTGTGCAGGGAGACTGACTCATGAGTGATTTCATCCACCATGCCTTTCATCAGCCTCACCTCATCTGCTGTTCCTGCAGCCTGGAACATCCCTCTTGCATTGTTCCCCCTACACAGCCCCCTGAATTTCTCTCCGGCAGTCATGCCCCAGCTGGAAACATGCGTTTTTCTACTCTTGACTCAATGGAGCCAGTAGCAGGGCGGAGGGGCAAATGAGCTTCCGTTCTGCCTTGTACATTAGCAACAAAACATGACTGACTGTGTCCTGATTGCAAACACTTTATTCTTGGTGACAGCATGGTAGAGGCACAAAGGATACAGCTGGATTTGCAGAGCCCAACATGAGCTCTGCAGAACTGATAATTAGAAGAAATCATCTTTTTGACTTGTGAGCTGAGTAGATTTGAACTGAGATCAGTGAGAGGGAATAAATATGAAAACCAATTATGTCATTTGAACCAAGTCACTTCCCTGATTATAATCACCTCCCTGTACGGGCATAAAAAAGGTGAAAAAATGCCCATGTCAAATTTTAAGCGAATTAGGGTGACCAGACTGCTCTTAACGACTCTGTCGCTAGTAGAATTTAAGTGAAGTTGTCTGATGGGATTCTGAAGTCAGACGTGCACCGAGAGGGATAATTGGAGCATCGAGATGAGGATTTATGGTACCGTTGCAGTAGAGGACTCAGCGTAGGTTGTACAGCACTGCACCACTACAGCAGGAAGTCTTACTGCTGGCAGGGTGTGGGGTAACAGCAGCGAAGCCTCGGCACGTTCTGCAGGGCAGCATCCTCCCAGAAGGTTTCACTACGGTGAAATCCAGAGTTACACAGCCTGGTGGTCCAGCACCACTCTTGGCATCCCAGCAATGGCTTCTTGATTGCAGCAAATGGAAGTGAGGACTTCACTCAGAAAGGCAGTGAGAAGTCAGGCAAACGCTGCATGAAACAAGCAGTTGTGAACTTCTCGTGAATGTGGCTGACACCCAGCAGGGTCAAAGACCCGCAGACACAACCTCTAAAAGCAGAGATGATCCCAAAGGATGCATCCCAAACCCACTTATCACCAGTCTAAGGCTGGATCTGCAAGATGCTGAGCATCCGCAAAGAAGTACCCAATTTCCTACCTAGAAACACATTCAGATTTCTTTTCTGTCTGGTCTAAACTAACCAATATTAAGTCAAGAGTATGCCTACACTGTCATTGTGCTCCAGGCAAAGGACAAACCCTGCCAGCAGCCTGCAGTCTGCACTAAGCTCCAGCACCCATCTCATCATCACAACCCTCTGGAAAGCCTTGAGATGAGACAAAAAGCTTAAGAGCTGTTTGCTGGCTTTTGCTGTGCACGCATGAACCAAGCCTGTGCTTAGGAGCTTGCTGAGCAGTGTTTACATACTTACATCCACTAAGCTTCAGCAGCTTTGCTACCTCTCAGTGGAGATGTTTTAAAAAACACATTTTTGATCCTTTGTTAGCTATCCACTGGAGGTCTCATGGAATCTAAATTAATCTGCAGAGACCTTTAATCCGCAGTGTTTCCAGTAAAACCAGATGGTCTCTCTTGAGCACACAGGCTCATTCACTGAAGACTCTCCCGGCACGCTTATCCTCAACACTGGAGCTCAGAAAGCGAGCCAGGCGCTCAGCAGGCTTGAATTGGCTGGGTTCTCCCGCCGTCAGAGGGGAAAAGCCAGTCTGTGCCAGCCAAGGGTCTGAACCAATACTTGCTCACAGGAAGGAAATCAAGGAATTTGGACATCTCTTCCCAGCAGAGCGCCAGGAGCATCTAAGAACCTACATTGTTGTCCTCTGCCCACAAAACAACTCAGAAAGGCACAAATACTTATGTCTGTCAAACTGTTTAATCTCCCTGGCTTAAGCTGCCTGTCCAAATTTGAAACCTAACTAGATTTTCCCCAGACTGCTTGTAACTTTGTCTTATCCTTTTATTAAGATGAGGAGGATTATTTGAAGCTTTTGTCCTTTACAAATCCCCTTGAGCAAAGGCAAAGTGGTGTTTTAGATGAARTCTTCATCCTGGGCTTCTCAGATGAGAGATGCAGTCCTTTCTCACAAAGGACTTAATGACATTGGATGTTGAAAACTGGTACCAGATTGTTTGGGGGATCTATGATGCTCTAGTCCCCACGATTGCTGCATTTCTTCCTTTGAGCCTAAGAAGCTGTGGCTCTTCAGCCCTGCAGAAGGAGGCAGAAATCCTCATTTTTGGTGCTAGAAGCATAAAAATAAGCAAACTTTCACTTGAAATGGAGGACAGGAAAAGAGTTCCCTCTAACTGCTTACAAACCTTGGCTCCTCTGAAAGCCTTTGTTTAGCTGCATCACTTGCTCTAATTTTAACTTGCTTTAATGATTGGCAATCAACACCACTTAGCTAAAACATGTATAAATCTTAGTGTTGAACCCCTGCAAGCTAAACGCCCCTGGGGAAAGAGTGACCAGGCGTCCCCTAAGATGAACATCTGAGGGGAGTCTACAGGATATTTGCTAGCTGGTGCACAGATGTACAGGCCTGCTGAAAACGGGCAGCAGGGACATCAGCTGGACAATTTCACCCTCAGCAAGCTGGGGGGTTCCTCCCAGACCCAGGGCTTTAGAAAGCACCTGGCTCCACTCACGTGCTCTGTCCAAGGAGCAGGGCACAGCGATGATACGCATCCATACCTCATGCATCCTCAAACCTGTAAGACCTAGGGACTGAGTGTTCTAGATGGAGACATAGATAAGGATTTGTACCTGCAAAAATGTCAACTACCAGCAATTGCAGGTGCGGTTTCGGGGAGCAGGACATCTCCAGAGGAACACTCAGACCCAGGAGCAAGGCGCAAAGCCCTGTTCCGGCAGAGCAGGTACTGTGATGAGTCACTTCCTTGCTCAGTTTTTCCCAAGCATTGCTCAGAAGAGGAAAAAATGCCCCTTTTGTTGATGGAATACCCGACTGGGAGCTGTGCCAGTTTTGCTGATGCCTTGGGGGAGTTTCTTAGCATTGGTGAGTGCCTGAGGTATTTAAATACCTTTCTGGAGTGGGGTCTTCATTTCCCTGGGTTCCCAGCCTCTGTCTTTTCAGACTGTAAATGTTTTAGAGCAAGAAGTCTCTTTTATTATGTACAGCACCTAGCACCACACAGCCCACTTGACAATGTTATTAAAAGCTCTGCTACATACCACCAAGGGCAAAGGTGGACGCTGAATCAAAGGAGTTCTCATTAGCAAGCCAGGCAGGGATGCCGGAGGAACTGCCACACTTCATGACGTGCCACGTATGCACCCAAGAAGTCACGAGCTCCTTTCAAAGCCGCCTGACATTCCCCTGTGATCTCCTTGCAGGATGCTAACAGGACCAGCAGGGAGGAGATGTCTGACAGGCACAGCTTTTGATTGTTATTGTAACATAGAGAATATTAGCAGAATTGGGCACTGGATCCATCCCTCAGTGCCCATCCGTGCCTGTATTACTCAGTTTTTTCATGTTGCGGTGGAAGAGCATCCCCTCCTAGGTAATCTTGTTGGCAAGTTGCAGTGACTTTGGCTTAGTCTTTGGGAAGTTGTTCTGGGGAGTGGAAAGTGGAACATCCCGTAAGCAATTAGCAGGAGGAACACGTGCATTGCAGATGGTTAATCTGCCTGCTTTCATGTGAACAAAAGAGAAGTCCCTTGAATGAAAGGAAATGGGTAACTTTAATGCAAGCTACAGTAAATGCAAATTAACTCCACAAATAAAGAAGCTTTTCTTCTTGGAGCCAAGAAAACATTTCTCAAAGTCTGTATTTTAGATATACAATAATCTCTTTTATACCTCAGAAAGCCGTCCCTGCCGTGAGCAGTCTGATATCTTCCTTGCAGACTGTAATCAGTCCATCACCAGCACTCAAGGATGAATATTAATGTTTGATTGTCCTCTTTGTATTCTGGCACGTCCAGTTGTGGGGCTGGAACCAGACTGACTTCCCCTGCAGCCTGCAACCTGCCCGGCCTCAGGTTTCGTCTGGATTCCAAGAAGGTGCCTCACACTGAGCACTGGGGCATCCAAAGATCTCTGTATGGACCTACTGCCCTCCTCAGAACTAGGGTGTATCGGATTTTTAATCCACTGATCCACAATGCTGCAAAGACCCTGTATCAATTCAGCTTGCCCCAGGGAGCTCATCCCTTGCTAGGGATGCTAGAGCTGAACAGGGCTGTGCGTCCCTTCAAGGACATCTGTGCTTCCCCAGCTGCTCCAGGACAGCCTGAGGGCCAGGCAGAGGCAACAGCTTTAATCTGATGGGGGGTAGAGCTGAGACAAACAGAAAGTTTGGGGCACTTCTTTGGGCAAGGGAGCCCATGCTAGTTAGGAGAACCACTGCTGCCCTCTCCCATCACAGCAGTGTCGAGGCAGAAAGGTGCCTCAGTTGAACACTCTTGGGCTAAGATCAAATTTTCATGAGCAGGGCAAAAGGTGAGGGGGACAGCAGCCCGCAGTTGCTGGGTGAGACAGGTCTGTGCTTGTGGAGCAGCTGGAGTCACTGCTAATGGCCTGGCTACTGCAGATGCAGGGAAAGAGAGTGGAGCCAGATGGAGATCACAGGCTGGGCCAGGTGGCCAAAGAGTCTGGGGAAGCATCGCCTGAAGATAAATATGACCGAGCATCCAGGGCGATGCCCCAACCTCGAAATCACCCAGCAGAAACTCCCAAAGGAGTAACCCCAGCCCCCCACGGCACCCATCAGGGCAGGTCTCAGCAGCATCTCCAGCCTCAGCACTGCTGGTGCCCCCTCCAGCCCAGTGCAAAACAGACAACAGCCACTTCAGACAATGCAGGGGAGAATATGCAACACCAGTCTCCAGCAAAGGCTCAGATGGTCCCAGTGCTGGCTCTTTCCACCTGAAGTTCGTGAAAGGGACATGAAATCCAAAGCAGTGGCAGGCTTCTCAGCGCATTCCAGCATGACACATTTGTAAGTCAGTGAAGCTGATGGCATTTGGGAGGATTTGGTTGCAGATGGATCAAAGAAAATCCATCCCAGGAGAGAGTGTTTGCAATGAGAAGCGGAGTCTGTGTGTGAGACAGGGAGGAGGGAGCACAGTGGGGGTAGAGGAAAGGACACAAAGCAGAAGATGATTTTAATTTCCTTCTCCTTCAGGCCTTTTATTAACACCCTGCCAGATCCCTCTCCCTGGCTGTTGCAGCGGTGGTAGGGACCAGGCTAAATGTGATGGCAGGTGGGTGCAAATCAGGGGCAAGAGAGACTAGGGCATCTACACATCCCACATCTCTCACAGCAGCCCTGAGAGCAGAGGGGGGCTAGAGGGGACGTGCCAGGGATGGGGAGGGAATAAAGGACCGGTGACAGCTCCTGCTTCTTGTGACTGATCCAGGTGACCTGCTGCAAACACAACCCTGAGAGGTGTTAATAGGAGTAGGTGCAATATCCTGGTCAATCCACACCTGCTCGGGTCTGTACATCACCTACTGCCAACACAGCTGTGCCAGTCAAGCAGCCGCTTGCCTTCAAGGCTTGCCTGCAAGGTGGCACTCGTGGCCTGATCCTCAGCAGGACACACAGGTAGGGAGGGAGGAGAAAGCCTACAGCAGCTGTGGCTGGTACTGGGGTTTAAGTCCATCCTGTGGCTGTAGAAAAGGGGATCTCATGGTATGGAAAAGAGCAACCGGTTTCAGCCCTCAGGTGTGGAGCTGCTGCCACAACGCTGCCAGAGCTGCTGCTTCTCCCTTGGCTTCCTAAAGAGACGAGGCTCATATGGACCATGCTGTCCAAAGGGCTGCCAGCCCCCACCCCTGAAGCTTTTAAACCTTCAGCCCCTTTCCAGAGCATGTTTTTCAGAGGGACAGAGATCCTAGAGAGATGAAGTCCCACAAATGTTGTGAGCTGGATGATTAGACAGAGGAGGGGGATCCTGTTATTTTCTCCACAGAGGCACAGCAGCTGGAGCTCAACCCCTTGGTAGTCAACAGAGAATACACGCGTACACACATACACACAGACGCGTGCACACAGACACAGAGCCAAGCTGGGATGCACTTGGGGCAGATTTCACACCTTTGTGGATGCCAGAGAGTGCAATCGTGAGAGACGGAGGCACAGGAAAGATGGTTCTATGGCTTGATACAGGCTCAAAGACAGCTTTAAGTCATTTCCAAAATAAGGACTCACATAACCAAGTGAAATAAAGTCAGGATTGAGGGAGATGATATGGAGACAGGGCAATTCCTGACTCTCCTTGAGGTGCCTTGGCGGGTGGGCGACTGAGAAAGCGCCTGGAAGCCTCCGCTCTGTCAGGGGCACGGAAGGTTACAGCAACACCAGCGAGACAGGCCCTGGAGTATTAGCGCTAATAGCCATCTCAACCAAATTAATTCAAATTGTGTTCAGTCGACCATTAAAGCGTTGTTGGTGGCAGCGCTTCCCCATCCGCTCACATTTTCGTGAAGTAATTAAAGCCATTAGAATGTAAACCAGCTTTTTTGGCTTGGGAAGGAAAGAAAGCAGGAAGGAAAAAGGGAAGCTGAATAACAGCTTAGCTAATTCAGCTAATATTCCCATTATTTCCATATATACTAATTAGTTCCCATTCTCCAGCCATTTCCATACCGATGCATAGGCTTGGATCCTCTGCAGAGGTGCCTACACCTCTGTGCAGCAGCACCCCCTGGCCCCAGCTCAGCATCCATCTCAGGGAGGATGCAGGCAGCCGAGTTTTCATCCCGCCAACCCTCACCCCTCAGGGGTTCGCATCCCTGGATGCGAGTCTGTTCTCTCCCCCGTCGCGAATGTGTGGGAGGAGGGGAAAGAGCAAACAGGTTTTGTGCTCAAAGGAAAGAAACCTCCCCACGAACAAATGGAGATAAGCAGGAGATTCGAGGTAACTACACTGTCCTGGCAAGTCATTTCATGACTGGGAAACCCTCCCCATGACATTCAGCTGCAACGTGAGTCCCCTCGACTGATGGAGCTACTGGTGCAGGGTCTTTATTTATTGGGCAACCAAAGGGAAACAGCATTGCCGATGGCAGATGGCCAAAGCCGGTACCTGGGGCTTAATTCTCCGCCTGGCACTGGCCTGCATGCTGGAAGGCAGGCACGACTCGGGGCCAGCAGGACCTGTGGTGAGGATGGCTTTGTGACAAGTCCAGTGGTTAGAGAGAAACGGGCTGGAAAGTGGAGAGGCGAGAGAAAGGAATGCCCGGCAGGGTGCAGAGGGTTGCTAGCGGGAGATAAAAATGGCTCGGCAATGCCAGGGAGGAGGAAATCCTGCTGGACCCCAAGGCCAGATGACAGCTGTGTCTAAGCCAGTCTCCACTGGTGCCTCTGTGGCCAGGCCAGCGCCAGGGACTCTGCGATCCTCCCAGGGCAGTGGCTGGGAACTGCTGCCTGCATGTGCATCCAAGGCAGATGCTGCCTGCAGGGCTGGCTCTGCCTAGGGACACTTTCCCAGGTTATCTTGGTTAGACAGAGATGGAAAAGCTCTCCCGACTGGTTGCAGCAGCGACTGGCCTGCTGCTCATACAGCTTCTTCCCCTCTTCCCACCCCCCTCATCCTCACTGTCCCTGCTGAACCACCCCTGTGGGATGGCAGGTTTCTCGGGTCACACCGAGGACCTGGGCAGCACAAGCCGTACCTCTGCCCAATCCAAGCCTTCACAATGCGGTGAAGCCTGAAGGGCAGAGCTGGCCCCATGTGCACTTTGCGCAGGCTTGAGCCATGCAGAAAGCACTGTGATGGATGAAGAGGGCATGATACAGTTGTGTAAATACCTGGGGAGAAGTTCATTGTGGAGGTGCTCTCCCTGTCTCTGGCTTTCTGCAGTCTGTCCCTTAACCCCACCTCTGCTCCGTGTAGGCAATGTGGGGGTGTGGGTTATCTGACATTTATTTTCAAGGCAGAGCACAGCAGAGAAGTTCAAGGGCATCTGAGGGGCATGTTGTGTCTGCAAATAACAGCAATAACTCCCTTCCTGCCTTGAAGGAGACCAAAGGGCAAGTAATTCTGGATGTGGTAGCTATCTGGGGGCTCTCCTGAGCTCAGCCCATGCTTTATTGGGCCATCTCTCACCTTGGCTGACTTATCTCAACACTTCAGAGCTAAAAGCCTGGCAGCGTCATGCAGCCTACGTGACCCAGAATGGCATAACCAGTTGGGCTTGTGATCTCTCACATCAGCAGGTTGGAGCATCAGGCTGAGAGCTCAACCTTCCCAAGGGGTCAGTCCACCTGAAAGATGATGTGCCCACAGCCAAGCTGGGCTAGGGGACTTGTGAGCACTCCTGGCTTAAGCTCCGCCAGCTGACTTTGCACGGGAGTGGCCTAGGAGCACTCGCATGGACTGTCCAACGTGTCCAGCGCTGGGACACGGCAATGGGTAGCTGTGGACGGCTACTGGGACTGATTGCATGCTGGCCAGTGACAGGATCTGGACTAAAAAAGGTACCCTTTTTTCAGAGGGCTTTTAGCTTGATCCAGATAATTTCCTGGGGCTGGTTTAGTGGAAATGCCCCCAAACACCTGCACCAGTATGATGGAGGGGCAGCAATAGCAGGCAGGAGATGCCAAGTACCCCTGGAGTGGGTTTGCAGCCAGATGCATGACAAGGTGGAAGAGCACCCCATACCACTGCTTTCACAGCTTTCCCAGCAAGGTCCAGCCCAGGCCACAAGAAAGAGAGGATGGATGTCAAGTCTAAAGTGTCCTTTACACAGCCCTAGGATGTAATTTTATCAGCACACTTGTGCAGCAAAGAAAAAATCCATTCAGGAAGCTAAGGAGCAAATTTACCTCTAAGGTTACTGATCCCTGGTGCAAATCAGAGGGTTTTCCCCAAGAAGTACGTTGATTCCAGGGAGAGCGAGGGGTACCCATAGGGCCCTCTTCAAACTGGGGTCCCCGCCAGCAGCTGCTTTTGCACACACGCTGCAGAGATCTTGGAGTAAGAAGCAGTGGGAAACAGCGGGAGGGGGAAGGAGCTGCATTTAACTGGCAGACCTTTGTAGCGGGGCTCCACTCAGGGATGCCCAAATCCCCCAGCACAATCTCACTGCTGCTCTCACAAAGTGCTCCTCTGAGAGCGAGGAGGACGGCACAATGCACCAATCACCCCGGGCATTCATCCCACCTGGGCCTCTCAGCACGATGTGGGGAGCGGTGCTTTCAATCAGACAACATTAAAAATAAGTGAGATTCACTTTTCCATTGGCATCAGCAAAAAAGGAAGAAGAAGACGACGCCAATTGAGGCCAAGGGGCTCAATAGCGTCTTTCACTCGGTTTTCTATGGGCTCCCAAAACTATGGGAGAAAATTGAAATCTGTCTCTTTCTGTCTCCTTTTCTTTCTTTTTTTTTTTAATAATTCCTGGTATGCAAGGCCTTGTGCCGGGGCTGGTATTGTGGATGATGAATCCTGAGTCAGGCGGCGGGGAGGTTTGTGTCCTATCAGCGTGTGCTTGCCGTGTTTTGGGATAATGTGCCTGCCGGCTTGTCAGGTGCTGATGGGGAGCAGGAGGGGTGGGGGGGCTGAATGCATTTTTGATTGCTATAATTGCCATAGATTGGATGCTTGAGAGGAGCTAATTAACAAGGAGGCTATGGGCGGATTATACTTGCAGAACAGAATCCCATGCAGATCCTTTCTCTTTGTGCCACATGTATGAGATCATTGGTAGGTGATTATGGCTGTGAATACGGTGCTAATTTACTTTGCRCGGCTGACGAAAATGCGGAGGCAACTCAAAAGTGGCCCAGTTCAGAGGGGAAGGGTAGCCTTGCTGCTAAAGCACTGAACCCAGAGCTAAGCTCCTGAGGCCTCCTACTTTCCCTGAGTAACYGTGGCTGAGTGACAGCTCTTCCCCCTGCCTCAGTTTCCCTCCCTACCAAAGGGAGAAGGCAAGCTCGTAGCTATGGACGCTTGCAAGGTGCTGTGCACCCTGTCAGGGAAGATGCTGTAAAGAAAATAACAGGAATATCATCATGCCACAGGAGCAGATCAGACAGCGCAGCAAAAATAGCAGCCAGAAAGCTGTGTGTTTAGAAAAAATACACGTCTGTGGGAGCACTCTTACTCTCAGAAGAAAGGAGTGTAAGCAGCAGCCCCAGCTGTTCCTGCAGCCTCAGGATTAGGGAGAACTGACAGGCAGGATTAGCTCTGCCATCCTGGTCCTGCTGCTCCGATGTTGTCTCACCAACATATCTCCCAGGCTTACCTCTGGTCCCTGGGGCCCTGAGCAGGAGAGGAGCAAAGGTTTCTCCTTAAATGTTGCCCTTATCCTGCTGGAGATGCTTGGGCTGGGGTTTAACGCAGGCTCTGATTTCAGGGCAAGGCTACACTTGTTTTTCTCTCTGGCTGCTGGGCATTCCTGGGACCGAAAATGAGGAGCTGCCCTATAGCTGCTGTGCCAACATACTGCTGGAACATCACCGGCCAGGCAGGGAAAAGAGTTACTGGTCACGGAGACTGAGCATCCATCCATCTGTCCATCCGTCCATCTGTCCATCCACATCCATCCACCCATCCCTCCCTCTATCCCTGAGGGTTTTAGGAATAGATTAGACTATGCAATACCCCTGTCTTGATTTGGAGAGCTGGAGAAGGGTTTGCCCAGGGTCCTTTCACTGCTGTTTGTGCCGGTGGGAGTTAGGCTGGGCAAGCCTGGAGGGCTTTGGCTTTTCCAAGCACGGCAGAAGTTTCCCAGCAGGAACGCTTTGCTGGGAGTCAGGCAGCTTGATTAAGTACCAGTAGACTCTTTTAGAAAGTTGCAGTATTCCTCACAAATAAATCACATCTTTCCATTCAAAAATGGAAGTGACATTTGCAGCTTTGGTCAGACCTTTTATAGTATTGGGTGATTTTCACTTGAAACGTTTTCTGCACTTTTCAATGGAATTTTTCTTGGGGCGGGGGGACCGTTCAATAAAGTCAGCATTTTCAGAGGAAAAGAAACAAAACCATTTTCCAAGGTTTTTCTCTTTAACTAAAGTCAGCATTTTGGACTCCAAATTATATACAGGGAGTTGATCTGTGGAAGGAAAAGCTCTATTTTACCACAGTAATTTTTTGATTAAGGTTACTGTTTCAATAATAATGGCTCCCCGTTGATACCAAAATGAAAATATCACTGGAGGATCTCCTAATAAGAATACACTGTTTCATAATATTTCCTCAGTTTTATTTCATTTTGTGCTTATTTATTATGCTCTGTGTGATGGTTCCTATAAAACAAAACTCCACAGCCAGCCTTGTCCCACAATCAAGAACCGCTCACCTAAACTTTAATTTTTTAAATTAATCAAGCCCAAAGAGAGAAAGAGGTCTGTCTGCAGGTTTAAAAACAGGACTCATTTCAACAGCAGGAAAGGGTTTTCTTCTAAAAAAAGCAAGAGGTGTAAAAATGGATTTCCACTTCTGTCAYGACCGAATTTAAGGAGAACAATCCATGAAAGAGAAAGGATTTGTTCTGCTGAGGGAAGAGGTTGCTGCCAATTAGCAATCTGGGCTGCTGGAGTCCAGGGAGATAAACTGGAGAGGAAATATTTCATTTATTGAGAGGCAGGATTGACTGTCTGCAAATGCTTTTAGACAAGATAACAATTGAACCTCGCCTCTGCGCAACTCTCCTCTCTTCCTACAGGGATGAGGGCAGAGCATCCGCCGACTGTCTCTCACTGCAGAAAGGAAGAGCAGCCTAAGACACGAAATAATACAGAGAAAGGAAAAGATGTGGCTGAGAGTCAGGCTGAAACCTTGTTCTTGGAAAGAACCAGGGCTTAAGCTTTGAATAAAACCCACACAATTGATGGGGCCAAGGCTTGTTGTGCTGTGGGGGAACAGACCTACCCATCACCGGGCACCTGGATCCTTCATGAAGGGAGGATGGCTGTACCCAGCACCCTGCTCCCGACCAGCCTCGGCTCATTGCCACAGAAACCATTCGTGACACTTTGGTCCAGGTCCCAGTTTTGATGCTGGCCATTTTCTGATGATGTCCCGACCCTGGGTTTTGCTTTGGACCATTTTAAACAATGTCCCCATCATGCCAAAGTTTCTCTTTTTGAACAAACCCTCCATTCTTTTTTTCCTCTCCTTAGCAAAATGTTTTCCATCCCTCCAGGTCAAACTCTGGAAATTTCCCTTTGGAAAGTTGGAGAGTGGACAGGGTGGAAGGCAGGGATCAAACCCAAAAATGTGGAGTCACCTCCAAAGACAATGTGATGGTAAGCTCAGCGGAAGGGGGATGGTGGGAAGAGAGAAAGAGGACACATAAGAGGATGTCGTAAGGGGGTTGGCCTTTTTTAATCATTCACATTGAAACATTGGCATGATTTGCCCTAATTTCTAAGCAGAATATGTATCTCTGGTGCTGAGGAGAGACAGGTTGTCACAGATGTGGAACAAGCAGGGTAGAGATACTGGCGGTGCACATTGCTAAAGGAGCTGCATTAGCATATTGGCATTTGGGCTGACGCCTTATCTCAGGCTGACTTCTGAATTAAAAGTAATTCCAGGTATTCTCCTTCTTCTGGAGCAGTCTGTTACTTTATTATTAGGATTGATTTTTGTCCTGTTGAGCTCTGCCTTCCCCCGCCGAGTGGCTGGAGAGGCCAAGTCCTGCCCTGGGGAGAGGAGGGGGCGGCCGTGAATGCACAGCCTTGTCTCCCAAAAGCACCCGGGGAAGGAGGCGCGGGGCTGGCTGATAAGGGACGGGAGGGGAGCAGAAGAAAGGCCCGATGACGAACCTGGCCCAGACAATGAAGTGCTATCCGGGCACGCAGGCTGGCAGCCGTTGGAGTGCACAGCCCAGATAAGGAAGCGCCGCGCACGTGCACAGCCTGCGACCACCTCCCGTGCGATGTCAGGATGCTGCTGTCCCCTTCACCGCTTCCCAGCATCCCCATTCCCAGCCATGGCTTCTGGGGGATGCCAAAATCCTGCTCCAGCTCCGGGTCCCTCTCTCCAGCCCCCCTGTGATGTGCAGACAGCRTTCCTCCCTGATGACAGCCCTCCCCATGCCAGCTCTGGGATCCTGTCTCTACAAAGGGCTCTTGTCCCTCTCATCTTTAAAAAAAGAAGAGTCCCATTAAATACTATAAAGCATTTATTGGCCAATGGGTAAAATGACCGGGTTTCTTTATGACTGCAATGATCATTAATGAAACTTTAGGGTCCCTGTTGGGAGCCTGGAGCAGAATCAATGACCTCTTGCTCTTCGTTTTCTCCCTGGTTTCTAGGACTATGCACCAGAAATGATCCAACTTCATTTAAGGAAAATCAGATTAAAAACAGATTAAAGTAAAAGCACCTCATGCCCCTGTTCTGATTTAACTGTGATGAAAAACAGACCATGAAGTAACTTTATAATGGGAGGAAGCTCATTTAAATATTCCCCTCCCAACAGAAAGAGATTTAAGAATTAAATGAATGAGGAGATTTTCCTTTTAATGAGATTAGCCTTTTATAATTGCTCATTATGGACCACTCAAGAGATTTGGAAGAAAAAAAGTTATACAACATACCTGGAAAACACTGCATTAGAAACCAGCAAACCCTGCCCCTTCACCATCAGTTCCAAAAAGTGAAATTCAAACTAGTTTCTACTTACAAATCACTCATCTAAAGTGGCTGCAACTCCTCCAGATCCTCTCTGCAATTACATGGCTTTGTAAAGAAAGCGAAACAGAGACTTGAGATTTGCAAACCTTAATCCATTTGCTAAAAATTCTCCCCTTTCCCCATGGAAACACAGATTTTATTTTTGAGTGTCAGCTGTCTGGCAAGGCCATGTGATTTCATTTCATCTTTCCAAATTTCAGTCCTACCAAAAATAAAGACTGGACAGAGCCGTCCCTTCTCGGTTTGAAATGCCAGCTCGATTCAGAAGCATTCCGGCGAGGTTAGACTGGAAGTTTTGTGTCTGAACTTGAAGCATTTGGCTCCAAAGTCCCAGATTTGGGCTGTATAATAACACCACAGTAAGGACACATACACATGTATTGTTTCATCCCTCTTTGATTGTGATTTATATTTAGTGTCAGGTTCTTTTGGATGAGCTGAAACTAATATTCAGAGCAGGCTTTTCTTACAAAGTGGGATTGAGCAGTTGCTTTCCCTGTTCCAGTTGATGGGAGCAGGCAGTAAATGAGATCAATAGCACTCTTTGTTAGCAAGCGTTTCTCCATGTGCTGCGTATTCACAACGATCATCTTGCTCCTTTTCTTTATCTCTTCACCTGCAGTGGTTGCTATGAACCGGCATTGGGCAGCCGGCAGTACCGGTACACAGGCATCTCTCAACCCTGCGCTGCAGGATGGGTCTTGCACCTTTCACATTGGGATCCCTAGATCCCGTTCCCAGCCATTCTCTTGGGACACACAAAAGCTACTAAATACAGGGAGAGACTCCGCTCCCTGAAATTTGGCTGCCTTGGAATTGAGCGTGTCGTCTATGTGAGCTGTCCTGCCCTCCCTGCAGTCAGAGGGGAGAGAGGCATTTCCAGAGGATGCTCTGCTCCGCTCCAGGAAGGGGTTTTAAGGCAGGTGGGACGATGAGTGTGCCAGGAGGCCACTTTCTCCCATCATCTCCTGCAGGACCAGCTCAGATCAGACTCCTCGCTGTCAGGGGCTGAAGTCAAGAGAGCTGGATCCCAACCAGGATCCACYGGGTTTTGATAAGGCACAGCCCGTGCAACCATGCTGAATACTGGAAAGCTCCGCTGGCTGTGACACCGGGGGGTCAGGCTGCATGACCACAGCCATGCCCCTGGGCAGCTGGTGCTCACGGGGAATGGCCAAAGCAGCTCACCAGGGCCATCGGTCATTCGGCGCAAGGCAGTGGTCAATGTGTCAGCAGCTGCTTACCCGGCTGCTAGAGCTGCTCAGCCCTTTTCTGTCAAACTATTTGGCTTTGAAGAGGAGTTTTTGTTCCAGTTTCATTTTGTTATCAATCAGAAATCAAGTCCATTTCTACAGCTGTTAGGATTGATTTACTTTGATTTATACTTCCTTTCCGTGTTCGCAAAGGCAAACAGACACTGTTTTCCAAGCATCTCTGCTACCCACTGACTGCATTCCTTTGTAAAACTGTGCTGGTACCAGAACCAGGGCAGAAAGTGAAAATTGCCATTAATGAATCCAAAATTTCATCTCTATCCACCCAGCATCTGATGCTGTGTGCTCCCCCCTGAGCTCAGCAGGGCTTGGGAGACGTTCTTAATCGTGCACCAGATAAGAGGAACTCAGCTTAACCATTCTTGGCCTTGAATGCATACAAATAGGCTTTATGTTAATATTTGCAAATAGCTTCTCAGAGGAGAAAGATATCTCCCAAGCTTCTCATCTTCTGGGGTTCTCCAGGCGATGGAGGGGGACAGATGCAGCCGTCAGCCGTTAGCACAGCCCAGGGACAGGGGCAGAGGCAGAATCACAAATATTCAGCTTAATTCACCCAGCTGATGGGGAAGCCAGCAGCCCTGTGAGGTCCTGGCACCCCGGAGCACCCAGAGAGCACCCTGTCGGCGGTCTCCTGAGTGGAACTGGGCATCGTTTTATCGGTGAATCGAGAGGGGTTTTTTTGCTGAAAACCAGACTTTCAGGAGGGCTGGAGCTATTTGAGAATTCAGGTCAAATGCAGCAAGGAGTCTTGGTGGAGACGAAAGGAGGGCGTTTTGAGAGAGAATGTCTAAACATTTTCTCTCTTTTTTTTTTCCCCCTGTTACAAAGTAATTCTTTTTTTCTTCAAAAATTGCCCTAATTTTCTGGAGACACTAAAACAAAACACAGACAAACAAACCCATCTGCACAGGATTGAGTGGAAGATGGGGGCTGACTGGAAACCACATTTTCCTATCTTTGTTTTCACTTGGGGAGCACAGGGGGCTCAGGGAGAGGGGGCTGCTCTCGTAAAGAGGAAAAAACCCTCCTTTTTAGCTCACCCAAATCATTCTCCATAGCCAGACACTGACCTTACCACTCTGTTAGTGAGCCAGCTCCTCTCCTGGAGTAGATAGGATGAAGTAGCTGGGACAATGTCCTATCAAAGACCCCTATTGCTAGGACTCCAGGGTGTCCGTACAAGCAAAGTTTGGAGGGTCCAGTTCATCAGTTTTTCAGGAAAAAAGGAGGAATTGCCACGTTCATTGCTGGGGTGGCGGTGCCCTGCTCCCCGCCATCCCTGCTGAGCCGGCTGCCTGGGGAGCGATGCCTCCGCTGTCCCCGTCCCCGCGGCACGGCGAGGGAGAGGTTTTCATTCCTCCCTTGCTGTCACCTCAGCACCATCTACCCCTGCTAGAGACTTGGCAATTAAAATAATAAACAAAGCAAGCAACACTGCATGCGGAGGCTAATGTACCATAATGCTCTGAAACACAGGCAGCCGCTGCCTCACGCTGAGCAGAGAGAACGTGTTTGAAAAATGTATCTTCCTCTGACAGCAGTTATTTCAATATTTTCCTTCTTTTTTTACTTCAAATAAGGCATTTACTTTCCCCCAGCTCATAATCTCCTTACGGAGAAGAGCAGAGGGCAGTGGGGAAAGGCAGAACAATTACACTTTTTAACACAGTCAAGGTTGGTGGGATTTAAATCATGGGAAAACAAACAGAATGTAACTGCATGGCTGAAGTCACATTCATGTCGTGGGTATTTATGGCAATCATCACTAACAACAGGAGGAGATTAGATGTTGCTGAGAGCCTGAGTGCCAGCTGGGGAGCAGGGGCTGACTCTGCCCGTGTGATCTTTAAAGCAAGGATCGGGGGGTGTGCATGTGCACATGCATCCCTGCGTGTGCCCAGGTGTGTGTGGATGTGCTTGGTCCATGTACTTGGTGGCTATCTCAGAAAGACCTTTGCTGGGCTGCCAGGGAGCTCCCCCTTTAGCAACCGCCCCATGAGCCAGGTGAGGACACAGCATCCCTTGACCTGTCTCTGTCTGCACACTCAGTCTGGCATGGGTCAAGACCCAGCTTACCCTTTCCCTGCAATCTAGATTTGCTAAAGGACACATAAGTGAACCTGTTTCTGGAAGGAGGCAGCCTGGACACCTTTCCATGCAGTTTGGATGGAGTGGGTATGGTTGGGACCAGGGACACAGCAGCCTCTAAATGCCGACTGCTGGTATTTTACTTCCCTGAGCATCTCCCCTCAGCCATCCAAGCAGACTCCTGATGGGCCAGTTCCCCAATAAAACCATCTCATCTCCACTCTGGAAAAATAAATCCCATACAGCCAGAACCACTGAATTGTTTCAAAGGATAAAATCCACTTAGAAATCCCCCTTTTCCAATTCCCAAACAAACATGCCCATGTTAATAAAGYGAAGTGCTCTCACCCAGAACAGCTCTGGCAGGGGAAAGGGTTTTAATGCACTGAGTGGGAAGGAAAATCAACTTGCAAGAAGAAGAGCTCTGGCTGGGTCCCCTGGGCCTGGGCAGGGGCACGGTTTAGAGACCTGTTTTAATCAAATTGCTCTTAAAAAGCAGAAAGGGAAAAGCTCTCTGAGAAGTCTGACCCTTGGGCACCTCAAAGATGAGGGCACAAACTGTATGATATACTGACTCAGAGGAAAGAAAAGGGGGTGGAAACAGACTGAGTCTCATTTTGGAGGTGGAAAGTAAAGGAGGGAAGAGGACAGACAGATCATCTGCTGGCTGGTGGAGTTGGATTTAAACACATCTCAAGGCATAATGGCTCCAAATGGGACCCGTAAGTTATCCCCAGTGGGAGCAGCTTTCAGCTGGACCTCAGCATCCCCTTAGCCAGCTCCCTGCTGTGATCATACTCCGTGCTTGGGTTTATTTGTGTTGGAGGCTCTGCAAGCAAGGACGAACATGACAACTCACTGCACCTGAGGAACCAGACAAAATAATTAGCAACAACATCAGTGAAAATAAATTAAACATGCACCAAAAGAATGGGAAATCTCCATTCCCCAACTCTGCCCTCTGGACAACACTCTGCAATGGAGAGGTTGGAGACAGAGGCTGATGTAAAACTGTCTGTCACAATGTGAATATTGAAATTCCAGAGGCACCAAGCACAACTGCACAGATGGGAAAATTATAGTTACTGCGCTTGGGTGGTATGACAAGTAATTTTTTTGCACCCCGAAAAACAACTCAATTGTGGGAGGAATGTGTCAGTTGCAATTTTGTAACTTAATGAAATAAATCAACCGGATGGAAAGAAGAGATGAAGATGAGCCCACACAGTCTTGTGGGAACACAAAGGCCACATGAAGCYGGCTGCTGGGAAGCCAAGATCTTGTCTGGAAGACTTCGGAGCCACCCTTGGGGTGATGACAACAGATTCCCCAAGTGAGGAAGCGTCTTTGAACTTTCTCCAGCCTCTGGGGCTGAGGTTTTAGGAACGCATGGCCACTGAGCTACAAAAAGGCAACTTGTTGCTCAGCTCAGCAGCAGTCTCGGGGGACTCTGGATGGAGTCCTGCCCCTCCTGACGTGCTGGGATGCTGCTGTGTCTCCTAAGGGGACACAACAAAGCAGAAACTGAATACCTAGGAGGCTGATATCTGCAGGATGAGCACAGAGTGACAGCAGGAAGAGTCAGAGCCGTGCAGAAAGGCTGGGAGAAATGGCATGGCTTAACCCTGCAAAGATGAGGAGACACTCCTGGCACTCATTTAAGTCTGAGCAGACTGAGTAAACCTAGAGCAGAAGAGTCGGAGCAAGGCTTGGCAAACCCCACACCGCTCCCTTGTCACGTAAAGGAGGCAGAAAATGTACGGCAGGTAAACAAGGAGCATCTGTCCACAGCAGAAGCCCAAGACAGCACATCCTTTGGCCAAGGATACGTAACGCTGCCTGCCTAAAATAACCGCCAAAGGCCCACAGCACCCAGCTCTCCGGAGAGGAGATTTTACAGCAGGAAATCGATTTCCAGAGGCTCCCTCATTAATTTTCATGGCACCCACAGTGTGGTTTTAGAACAAGCAGAATTATTAATGTTCAAAGTTACCCGAGCACTGTCGGGAACACAAGGCCCTCCGAGAGTCAAAGCAGGGCTGACAAATTGGGGAAGGAAAAGCCAGAATTGAGCGGGTGCATCCTTTGGGGCTCAGCTGGGCTTGTCCTCAGAGGCAGGCAGAGGGAGAAAAGCAGAAACCTTGGAGAAAAGGTCCCATGCCCCACCAATGGCTCTGCTGTTTGGAAGGAAAAAAAATAGCATAGACATTTAGCTTTTAAAAGGGGAGAAAATTGTCTAACTGCACTAGTTCGGGGCTGCCCTGCTTCTGAGCCACCCCAGGCTTCTAGGCAGCAGGACAGCAGGCAATTAGGAAGGGCTAAATACTCACAAGGGTAGAGCTCGCCGCTGGCTGGCAATGCTGATCTTGCCCTTGAAATCACATCTGAGCTTTGGTGACATCTCAGCTAATTAATGAGCAAACCAGCCCAAGTCTCCCAGATTGAAGTATTAGTTCTGGTCAGACATAAACCAGTATCCCCAAAACTGTCCTGAATTATCTCCTGGCTAACACAGGAGGGAGGATAAGAGCCCAATAGCTGTAAATGCATCTCTGTCCGGCTCTCCTTCACCTGTCTTTGCACAAACAGCCTCATTTCCAAGCATCTCAGTGCTGTTGGGCTGCCCCACGCCTGCAGCCTGCTCCTGCCCACCCGCAGCTATCCCTAATGCCAACAGCTTCCTTGCATCTCCGAACACAAGATCCAGCCACGGTGAGCTGGAGGATTTTGCTGTGCCAGGGGATACTCGCTGGCTGGCACCGCATCGCCTGTGATCTCGCCCCGTTGGAGCAAGAGAAAATAAGTACCATTTGTTAACATGCCAATCGTTCTTTACACTGGCTGATTAAAAAATAATTACCTGCAGCCATTATTGAGCACTCTTGCAAATGAGCTGTGGGAAGCTGTGACCGTGCGCTTAGCACACAGTGTGTCTTGCTTGTTTCAATATTATTTTAATTAAGTATCTGGGTAAAAGGCCTTTCTAATGTAACTTTCTTTTCATAAGCAGAGAGCAGGGGTCCGTGCTCAGCTGAGCGGTGCTGGACTGCTATAACCCAGCGTTGCTCCTGGTTGCTTCCATCGTGGTGGCACAGCGGGACCCACTGCTTATTCGAATTCAAGAGGACTAATCTTAGGCAGACCCACAAGGGGAAGAGAGCTGGTCTGCACCCGAGGGACACGGCTGCAGCAGGTAGCTGGAAGGCATCACTACCCTCGGACCGATCAGCTGGGGACACCTGGCTTGGGCTGGGACGTGGACGGGGTGGAGGCAGTGGCCAAGGACATCCCTTGTGGCTGGGGTACTTTGGGCCGGTTCTCTTGCAGGCACAGGGGACCAGCACTGCCAAGGCGGCTGGTCCTCCTGGCCAGGCAAGAGGAGAGGACCTCAGTCAGAAGAGCTCTGGGAGAGCTTCATCCCACTGCGGGACCTCAGACCCCCAGCACAGCTTCACTTACCATGGATGTTTTTTATTCTTTCCACAAAACATTTTGCAAAAGAAAATAGAGAAGGGGTGGAGGAAAACCCATGTGTGATGGTTGTCCGTCCATCTCCCGCAGCTGCCTTTGTGCATGACTCAAAGCAGCCACATCAGGCAATTCCACCTCTTTCTTATTTAAATGTTCTCCCCTTCCCGCATCCCAGCCAGGACTGTATTTAGCAAAGCACACGGTCACCATCGTTTATTTTGGGGGGGGTGTTTGCCCTTTCACATGTGCTTACGTTCTCTCACGTAGCATTTAAGCTGCAGCATTGGTTTCAATTATCTCTTGTTTGCAAGCGAATTAACTTGGCAAACACATTTCAGATCCTCAGCCAGTGTAAAACTAACATTGCACTGGAGAAATCGAATTACTGTGCAGATTCAAGCAGCACGAAACAGCCTCAGAGGTTCCTCTTGATCTCTCAAGTCTCTCTTATCAGTCAAAATTCCCTCTCCAGTTATTTCTATCAGGATAAAAAGATGCCCCTGAGTGGATGGACTCTGAAGTCCCTATAGACCTGGCCTCCCCACTGCAGCCAGGCTGGGGAGCGATGCTGAGCCCTGGGCTGGGTCCCTGCCACAGGCTCTGTTCTGGGGGATACAAAACCTGGGGAGGAATGATATGTCAGGAAGGGTGATGCTGAAATGGGCCATCATCACATGAAGAGCTTGCAGCAGGGTGGATGAATGATCTCTGACTGCTTCTTTGGCAAAGGGTCAGACTGGTCGTGCTCTACTCCCGGAGCAACGCAGAAATGACATAGCTTTTTGATCAAATGGACACTTGCGTTTCCCCAGACAATTCCTCTTTGTGAGTTGAGAAATGCACTAATTCCAATAGACACTCCAGAAACCTGAAACCCTGAGCTTCAGACTTTGAACAGACAAAAATAAATAAAAATAGGAGGGGTTTTCCCTTGCTTCAATAAAAACATATGTTCTCACCAGACTTTTTTTGATGGAAAAAAATAACACATTTCCCAAACAGCTCTAGTTACTGCAGATGACTTCGTTTCCCATCTCAGACACTGTCGTGGCAGGAACATAGAAAGCAGAATTGATTAGAGCAGGTTAGATTAGACAGGGAGCCTGATGATGAAAAGCTGCTGCCGCTCTCTCTGTGCCTATTCAGGGCCATTAGCAACCTCCTTCCCTCTCACCCAGGGATGCTGCCCCGTTGTTGAATTCTGCTCTAAGTAGCTGCACCGTGTCTCTCAATTTCTTCCTGCAGCCTCGGTTTTCAAGCACATTTTGCCCCTGTGTGTGCTTCCCCTGCCAGAGGTGGAGCTCCAGAAAAACAGGAGGGAGTTGCTGTATACATAGTTTGGCAACACACTTTGGATCCCTTGGGATAAAGCTTGCTGGATCAGTGCACTCTGCTGTTACGAGGATGTTGATGACTATCCTATTCTCCCCTGAAAGCCAGGCTAGCAATTTCCAAAGGCTTTTTTTTTTTTTTTTTCCTAATGCAATAACCCTTCCTTGTAGTTTCCCCCAGGTAATTGCTGTTCCCAGCATAGACTCACACTGGGTCACCCAGATAACCTGGAAAGAGCCCTTTGCCAGTCCCTCCTGTCTTCGACATAAAACTACTATATCTTATTTGCCACCGCATTAAGCTGGTTGAGAGGGGAGCAAGGTTGTGGATGCAATGCAGTTTGCTCTGACAATCAATCTCTTTTTTTTTTTTTTTTTTCCTTCCTGGGATAATTTCATGGTCCATTAGTTTCCTGTAGCTGCTCCCCGCAAACACACACACATCGCCATGGTGTATGAGCTTCCTTCTCACTAGTACAGGCACAAGGCAGACTACACAGGTAGGGGTCACACTTGCTCTGGGGGCTCATGAAAATTGGCTCGCCCATGTCCAGGGCGGTGTGGAGCAGGATCCCCAGGGATGCTGATGTCCCCCTCACTGGGTATATGCTAAATGCAGGCGTGCAAGTGCTGACCTGAACCAGTGGGTGAGGACTGGCCCAGATTGCCAATGCTCCGGCATAGTGTGGTTTGCACAACACCCAGCTGGCAGAGGCACTGCATAGAAAATACAGCGGGGATAGAACGGCAGAGGAAGCAGAGGGGGTTTCCCCACCAGCCAGCCCCAGGGTTACTGGGTTTACATCCCATCACAGCCTCTGGGCTGCCCCAGCTCACAGCAGCTTGTCCCGAGTAGCCAACAGGTCACGGTGCCCACAGCATCCTTCCCTTGCAAAGAGAGCAGCTGAAACCTCCTATGAGGCCCCTGCACTGGAACGGAAGATGCAATCTGTCCCTTATTTTTAAACCATCTAGGGTAAAAAAAAAAAAAAAAAATCTGTGGAAGAGGATTTTGCAGCTGCATTACACTGGTCACTGGTCAGTTCTGAAACTTGCAGAATTGGGGAGATGCTTCTCAACAGTGCAGTCAGTGCTCAGAAGCTGCGACCCTGAATTTGCAGGGAGAGACTGTCCCATCCCTCAGGGAGAGGCTGGGGGCAACAGGACAGGCAGTCCCTCTTCTGTGGCCTCACCGGACGGGCATGGTGTGGGTGGAGGGGACTGATAAGACTGATGTCTCTCCAAAATGACAGCTTTTGCTTGAAGTTTGCTTTCTCTCCCTAACAATTGAACTTCGAAAAAAAGGCCAGAGCAGAATGTGAATCCTGCCTGGAAAGGAAAAAAAAAACCCAACCCCAACAAAAAAAACAAAACAAGGGGAAGGGGGAGATTTGGTGGGTCTAAAACACAAAGAAATGTTATTCATGGGCATTATTGATTAAGTTTTCGTCACCAACACATATGTAAATACTTATCTCTCAAATGAATAAGAGGCTCTGTAATGCTGGAGGGAAGAAGGGAAAAGATTATTGAAAACGTGAGGGTCAGAGAAGCATCCGGCTGCAACGGATGCATTGAGAAGATAAACGAAGATGTCTTTGTCAACACATCGGTCTGCCAAAGACCAAGTATGATAGGAGACAGCCATTTTCGGGCACTGGAAGCAATGCTTGGGCTTTGATAACAATGAAATAGAGATTATGGAGCAGATCCTCCCCTGGGCTAATTCAGTGCCAGGACCCCGATCACAGGGCAGCTACACCAATTTACGTCGCCCCAGGATCCTGCTCGCTCTGGACAAAGCAGCCCATTAGCAGAAGGGCAGAAGCGGAGATTTATGACAACCTCTGTAGGGCAGGGAGAAAAGGGAAGAGCAATGAGTGGGATCAAAGGAGAAACAGAGGAGAAATGGGGCCTCTGACCATTGAGTACCACCAAACCTGCCCAAGCCCCTGGGTACCACGCCATCCCCAGCGCTGCCTTGCCTGCTCCCTCTGCTCAAGAAGTAGGAGGGCACATGGGTCCTTGCCTGCAGACAGCTCCTGCTGAGGCTGGCTAGGACACTGACGAAATGTGCCAAGTCTGATGAGGCTAAATCTGGCCCATGAGCCAAAACCACAGTCTCATGTAGCACCATGAAAACCAGGTTTGGCAAGCAGAGCTGGGACCCCCACACACCCTGAAAGGACAGGAACAGACGGGAAGGTTTGGTACTGAGCATTTGGTGATTTCAGCCCAACAGCACTTGAGCCATCTGAAGGCTGTGAGGTACCATCAGGATAGTCTGTTCTGGCATCCAGCATCCCCACAGGATCCGCTTGTGTACCCTGTCCGTAATTCATGGCTCCATCACCATGACTTTCTCTCAGAGCAGCAGGACTGTCTCAGAGATGTATTCAACCTGCTCAGCACAGCTCAGGTCTTAATCTTTCTACATCTCTACATCTGCCACCATGTGGGGAACAAACGCTGGGCACCATACAGGCAGCTGAATGGGACATTGCAGCTGGTGTGCTGACAGATGCTGACAGTGGATGCCCAGCAAGGAGTTAAGAAGAGGGCAAGCTCCCCCAGCATGGGGCGAGCTTGGCAAACACCAGCACGGGCATTGGGCTTGTAGGGGTGTGCAAGTGCAGGATCAAGAGTGCATGTGCACCAGGAGACGCTACAGTTCCCCCAAAGAAGCTCTGCTGCTTCAGGCCAGTTGCCAGCCAGCAGGTCTGCCCAGTTGTACCCAGAATCGGGTCTCTCCAAGCTCTCTCAGCAGGTGTGTGGATTTTGCAGCTATACCCCCCCACACACAGGGTTTGCTCCTGTCCCTTCCTGTGGCAGCAGCCAGAGCCAGGTGCTGGGCTCTGCCTGTGTTAACGTCCCCCTCGCCCTGAGCTGCTGAGCTGGCTTGCCATCAGCCAGGCCAGCCATTTCCATGCAGCTCCTTGTGCCTCAGTTTCTCTGTCTATGGGCAGGGACACAAGCTACATCCCTGAGGGCCCAGGTTTGCTGCGACACCTGCTCAATCCACTCACAGGAGAAAGAAAAAAAGACTTCAGGGCTTTTCCCACCACCTTCTCTTAGTGCCTAAAACACAGGCAGCAAAGCTGATGTTAGCCCTAACGAGCGAAGGCTCAGGAGCTGGAGCAGGGCAGCCTCTAGTGGCTGCAAGCCAGGAAATACGGGTCCCCAAATCCGCATTTAGGGGATGTTTGCTCTCCAAAGCAGCCAGGAGCCATGGCCTGTGCTGCTGCTGCATTGCCCTGTAGCCCATAAATATTAGTCCTTGGACTCCCCCTCCCTGGTTTACATCTTTGCCTCCCTGCTGCCACAGCCATCTCTCACACATTGCTTCCATTTGTTCCTCCGAAAGCCTCTGACCCCATGGGCTTCTGCTCTGCCCATGCAAGCCACAGGTACCAAGAGACACATGTCCCAGACCTCATGAACGTGCCACATGACATGTCCTCAGGGCTCTTTAGCCTCACTGCAAATAGCTCCGGTCCCAGCACAGATTCGGCCATGCAGCTGATTGCAGTTAGCCATCAGATCTGCAGTACAGTCTCTAATTGCAGGAGCTGTCTATTGACAGCAGATCCATCCAAATTCATCAATGCCCTGTCTGGAGAAGCAAGGCCCTTTCTGCCGCAGGGTGCTCTGGCCCTAGGGGATGCACAGTGGCCTCCATTGCATGGGGAGGAAGGCTCCCCAGGCCTGCCCTGGGAAGGGATAGTCAGGACCTGAACGACCAGCCCTACTCTCATCATTGCATCTATGGCCAGAACCACCAATGCCTCCTTTGCTGTCTTGACCCCCCTCTGCCAAGAAAACTTTGTCTTCCAGGTCAAAGGCTCACACTCTGCAGCCATCCCCCAGTTCCGTCGCAGGCCTTCAGCTTCCCCTCCCACAGGACATGAGTAGAACAAGCCAAGGGAGATAAAAGTCCTCCTGGCCGCCTCCAAGAGCCATTTGGCTTCACCTCAGCACATCCCGCTCCCTGCCTTGTCCCAGTTCTACCGGTGTGAGTCAGAGCTCTCCAGCTAATGGTTGAGCATCAGGGTGGGGATGAGATAAGAAAGGCAAGATGTAATAGCTACAGCTGCACCAGGGACCAGGCTGTTTGTGGGACATATCGGAGGACAGACACCTAGACAGACAGACATATAAATCAATTGGGCAGCGGATAAAGCAGAAGAGGAGCTCTTTACACACCACTGTGGGATGGTCACTTGCCACGAGTTGGACAGAATGTTTTCCTGCCCGATGTTTCAGGGCGATGACCGGTAACACAGCACAGCATCGGCACAACAGACTGGCTAACCGCTGGCTGCTGATTCATCAATTATACAAGCAATTTAAACACAGTTTAGGTCAATAATTCAGGCAGTGACTTTACTTTTAGAACACCCTTAAATGAAAAAGGGGTGGGGAGAGCAATCAAGCAAAGACATCTCTCTGCAGCAAGAAGCCCCATATTTCATCCTAAGTTGCATGCACCCAGGGACCCAGCACACATCCTCCTGCCGTGCTCCCACTGTGGCTGCCGGGGAACCCACATCTGCCATCAACCTGCCCCACTACATTTTTGTTGGAGAGCTCAGGCTGTGGTGTAAGATTCAGGGACAGGGCAAGGGTACATCCAAAAGTAGGAACAAGGAAATGCCTCAAGGACTGGAAATATGGCAGATAAATCCTGTTCATGAACGCAAGAGGGTTTTCCTCCCCACCTTTGGCTTTGACCATTTCACTAGGAGATGCAGTCTCCTAGCTAAGCAGCACTGGCCCACATGCAGCCATGCAGAGCATCAGAGACTTTCCTGCTGCTCTGGACATCACATGGAAAGTCCTTAGCTGCAGCAGGGCCAGGCTGTGTAGCTCCCAGACACTCAATATTTAGGTTATGGAATGAACAGTTCCCAGTCTACACATTTTTATGCATATTGTCATTCCCTAACTACAGAGGAGACCCTAGTCTCACAGGGGGAGAAAGCACAGGGTCTCATAGTTAGGAACAGAAGTCAGTCAAGTTCAGTTTTGATACACTGAGAAGAGAGTGAAGGTGATTATCAGTTGGGTCTGGATTGTTACAGGGCTGGGAGCATCCTCTGTTAGAGGCTTAGAGACCAGACAGACTGGGCTGCATCTCTGTAACATGAATCACTTGGCCAAAACCAACCAGGGAGCATGGACGCATCAGGGAAATTTTTGCTTCTCCCTGCCGAATATCACCTTGTTCCTTTTGACTGTTTCTCCCTTTTGTCCAGGCAAAATAGAAGCTGGACATGTCCCAAAAGCCTTATAGGATTATTTCTTAAAACCCCAGAACCTGCTTTTTACCAGTCTATAACTATTCTTCTCTGGAATCATTTATGGTTTCAAAGGTATGACACTTCAGAATGACAGATTACAGCCACCCTCCTCAGAAAATGTATCATAGGCAAGATAAGGCAGGACAATGGACAAACAAGCCACTGAACAAGCCGACGGGCTTATAGGGGAGGAGATAAGAGGAGGAGAGGGACAAGATACAACCTTTTATCCCCTGCATTCACCAAGATATTTGTCCCTTCTTCATTGAAGCAGACCTTCTCCAACAAGCAGCATCTGCACCAAATGACCTGAACCCACCTCCGCCCAGACAGTGTTTATGAGAAAGGCAGCTAAGCAGAGGGGGAGGCTGTTTTCGGCCAGACTTCTGTGTTCTGCCCCCAGGAATGCTTAACATTGCCTGTGCTGGCTCTTCGACATCGAGGCAACGGCAAAATTAATGGCTGTGCTTCTGAGAGGGATTTAAACATTAATAATGAAGAGGGGGGGGACAGCTCCACAAGGCACATTAGCTGTCAGTTGGGGTTTCATTCACCTCAGATGATTATGAAATGGTGCAATGGGGACCCRTCTACTGGGAGAGGGATGGAGATGTGAGAGCGCCTGGGCCAATCTTACCTTAACTGTACCAAACTGGTCCTGTCTTCCCTTTGCTCCCTTTCCCCAAAGTCATAGTGGGTCCAGGTATTTGGTTTCTCAAGAGCATGCAAAGATGTTATGTTGGACCCACATCTCCCCTGATGTTGCACAGCTTTCCAAGTCCCACAGATTACCTGATCCGTCCCCAAAATTCAACCTCCTGCTGAGGCTGTGTGTTCAGCTGTTTGAAAGCACAGAAGAATTTCTCTTGATCAAAACAGGAAAGGGGCCAACGCAGTTTTGTTTCCATCAGAGAGGCTGTCAAAGCTGTTCAGAGGAGGAGCAGGAGCTGCATCCAACTCACCCCATTCATCTGACAACAGCACTGGGGCAGAATAAAATCAGAAAGCTGGTGGTCATAGGGTCTGTCAGCTCCCACAACATCTTGCCCTGCCATCACTGCCAACTCCTTCCCCCACTCAGTGAGACAAACCACCCGTGCATTCCGTTCCTCACTTCCCGGTAAGCTCAACCTGTAGAGATGCTGCAGACAAATGAGCTTCCCAGGAGGCTGGTTCTGTTACGATCAGCTCATGTATCCAACACCTAGATGTCTCCAGATATTGAGACACAGCATATTTGGCTCCGTGTTCATTATCTGTACTGCACTGTGGGCAGAGGCATTCAAAGACGAGACCTCCTGGCCCAAATCAGATGAAGTGTGCCCTCTGAGTTCTCCTTACTCACTTTCTGGTTGCTGAACTTCTGGAGTCAATCTCAGCCCACAGTTTTCAAGCTGTTTTCCATGATTATAAAGCATAAAAAGTCCTTTTCTTTACTAAAAGCTTAGAGTCGCAAGAATCCATCTGAATCCAGAATCCGAAGCTTTAGAACAAACGCCCATTCTTGCAAACATCACAATAAAATTATGTGAGCCAGCGATACTTGAAATAACACCCAATTTATCTTCCTATTTCCCCTGTATGATTATGTCTTTCATTTCTCTGGGGTAGAGAACCTTGAAAACAAATGAGTCCGTCTGATTTTTGTTTCGTGGAGAAGTTCATTTCCTGGCTCCTTTGCTTGCTCGCGATGTTCGGCTGATGGTCTGTGTGTTTTCTGAAAAATGGAAAGACTTTTGAAACTTTGGGCTTTGTGAGCCAGGAGGGCGAGTTCCCAGCACCCTCCTGCCGCCCTCCAGTTTCACAGTCTTCCACCATGCTCCCAGCTTTCCTTCTCACAACCTTCCCGTCACTGAACTCAACACAGCAGATGACTGACAGCCTTAAAGTTTGGCAAGATTTGACCCGATAGCATTACTTTAAAATGTCAATAGCAAATAAATCACTCTCAGTATCACATGATCCTGTGCTATGGTGGTGGCAGTGGAAGCTTGTGAGCCCTTCCTCCTGTCATGTAACCCTGACTGATGCCAGGGAGCAGGCACAGCCAGGACACAACCACAGAGGTTTACTCCCTGGAAATAAAGGAGGACAGACCTTTTCACCCCATCCTCAGGAATAACCCTGCATCCTTGAAGTCAAGCCCCTTGACTTGCTTTTCAAGGTGACTCCACCAGGTGATGGAATAGTCCAGGGATTGTTGAACCTTTCCCTTCCCCAGACCTTTGGGTATTTTCCTCCATCCCCTAGGTCTGTCCTGCAGATGGGAGCTCATCACCCTTGCCAGGAGGTTAATTGTATCTCAGAGGGCATCCCCAAAACTTGTACTCAGCACCACTCTCCATACCTGTGGGAGCAGCCCTGCATTGCTCCAGCCAAGGAGGCACTGGAAAATCTCAGTCTCCCCTTCAGCCTCTCCCAAACCCTCAGCACTTCATCTCGCCCATGCAGCAGCTACCATGCTCTGACATACAGTCTTCTCCAGTCTCGCGAAGAGATACGGCCAATTTAGCAGTATAATGAATGTACGTACATAAAAGTTTTGATTCAAACACTTTCATTAGATTTAGTCACTGGCTCCCAATACAAAATGATGGTGACACCAATTCCTCCTCAGCCCGAGTGACTAATTGTGACACAGAGGCAATTAGGCTTGGTTAAATGATCCATGTCCCTTCAAAATAATGGTCTGTCAAACTGTATTCGCCCAAAATAATCCGGGATTGACTTGACAATCAAAATATCTGTTTCTTCAAAATTAATAAAAACCCAGAGCTCCTTGTTTCTCCACGGTGCAGCTGCAAAATGAAAGGGCTGCCTCACTGCGCACGGGGGAGGATGGGCCACCCCGAGGGAGGTGGGAACAGACATTAAAAGGCTAGATGCTGTTAGAGGCAACAGCTTTCGCAAACTACTTGCTGCAGGCAGAATACAGCTGAAATAGAGCTGGATAGACTGCTCTGGCCTTTTGCAAGCCTCCTCCAAAGTCTCCAGCACAGGCAATAGCTGGAATGTGGGAAGATGGGACAGGCAGGGGTCTCTGGTCATCCGCACCAGGCTGTTACTGCAGGTCTCCTCACCAGAGGCTCCAAGCCACCAACATGAACTTTGCTGGTTGCACCCTGAGGGCAATGCTCCATCTCTGGGAGCTTCTGTCTAAAGAAGCCCTGCAAACAGGCGTCTGTGGCCCATGAGGTGATCCTGCAAAACCCACAGCCCCATGGGTCCGGGGAAGTGGATGGGCCACCTTGTGGAAACACCTTGCAGAGAACACAGTGCTCACAGGGACTGCGTGACACTGTCCGCCTTGGGGACAGGGACACCCAGGAGGTGGGAGCTGAGTTTCTCCAGGGCTCAGACAGCAGATCCCAGAGCACCCTGCACTTCCCTATCCAATATCCTAACCCAGAGTTAATAAGGACCAACCCTCGAGTCTGTTACCTAGTTATCTGCCTCCACAGGGAGCTCCTGCTAATTAAGCGCAGTGGGTTAATTGGAAGAACCCACACAGACCTCCCTAAGGAGCAAGCCCCAGGAATGCGCCCCCCCTCATCCCCGCTGCCCCATGCTCTGCATCCCCCGGAGGGTTCATTAGCTCTTGCTGCACACCCACTACAGTGGAGGGCACTCGCCTCCGTGGGACCCCAGCGAAGGATGCCCTAGCAGTTTAGCTAATTTCTACATCACCCCCAAATTGTGCCAATGCAATTTCCATCCACTCTGCACAGCTCACCGCACCCAGCTCTGAAAAGGGAATTACAAAGCAATTACCCACGTTAATGGAAGCAGATACTCCATCCTGCCTGCCTTGCTGCTGTCTCTCCACCCCCAAGGGCTGGTGGCAGGAAGGTACCATGGAGCCATTTAAGCACAGTTTGTGATCTGCCTGCATCTGCATCCCACTTGTTCACACTCATTCTTCCATGGGCAAAGTCCACAAAGGTGGCTTTTCAGGGACTTTCCCAAGTGGATTCTCATGTCTGATGCTGGTGAGTTCTCCCCTTGGAGACATCAATTTGGGTCTTTCTCCTCCCTCTTTCATTGAACTGAAGAGGAACTTAACATCTTTGAGACTCTGCCCCATGACAGCTTTGGCTGAAATGGGGCAATTGGCTCAAGGTGCATGCGGCTGTGGTGAGAGATGCGGAGCCAAGCTCCTCATCTCATTCCTGGGACACGAAGCTGAAAAATGAGAGATTTCACATCCAGGGCAGATTACCACCTGGGAAACAAGAAGTGGCACTGCCTCCTCCCAAAACACTGGTCCATCCCACACAATTTCCTCCTCCATGCAACTGCTTAAATCAGTGTGGACTGAGGGCAAGGGTCCAGGAGGAGACTGAGCCTCGTGTTTGCATGCTAGACAAGTCCTTGCCAGCAGCAGAAGATGGAGGAGGGATCCCTGAAGCTTGTATGATGTTGTGCATGTGACAGGAGGGGGTCAGAGCTGATGATGCCGTAGGTCTCTAACTCCTGTGCTCCACGGTGAACTCAGCTGCACAGTCAGTAATGGACAGAAATAGCAACTTACTACTGGGAGAGATTTTTCACGAAACTGTCATTTCATCTGTGACTGTCTGGGCTGATCTGCAAAAGACGATTGTAAAATACCTCCAAAGAGATGTGGGAATAGAAACACAGTCCTCCACCAGAAAACTAAAAATCACTGATCTTTTAGGGATAGTGGTTCATTCATATTAGTGGTCAAAGCATGTTATAATCTCTTTCCCCCCAGCATCCCCTCCATGTTGCAAGGAGATTAATTACTTGTATCCCTCATTTTCCAATGGAGACAACAGGCCTATCGCTTCTGCTCTAGCAGCCTCGCTGCTCTGCAGGTACCAGTGACTTTAGCTCTTAGGCTAAATGGATGAACATGCCCACTGAAACTCCGGGCAGTTTCTTTCAATTTATTCCTAACTTGAAGGCTTCCTTCTGCTGACACAGTAACCCAGACAAGTCTCCTAGCCCTGAGACTCCAGCCCCTGACACCCTGGGGCTCCCACACACTCCCAGACTCCAGCAAGGAGAAGAACCACAGCTCTAGGCATGGCTGGAGGTGGGCAGGAAGGCGTTAAGTCTGGAGCTGCACTAGCTCCCCCCCTCCTGCAGTGAGGACTTCATCCTTTATTTATGGGCCAGCCTCCTCTGGATAGGAGACATTTAAATTTTTCAGCAAGGTCTATGTCCCATCACCCAGGGCAGTTTAAATTTTCACTCGTTTCATCATGCACAGACATCAGAGCCAGCATCAGCAGGAGGATAGTAATTACAGCAGAAAAAGGATGGAAAAAAGAGTCAGTTCTGCAATGATTATCCCCTACGTAAAATAGAATGATGTATATTTTACAAGATGAAAATGATCAGCCTGTTGCACCACCCAGCCTTACCCGCACGTGACAGAACAGAGACATTAAAAGAGCATCATTAAGGTGTTGAAACATTGCTGCTGAAAACAACCACTACATGTGAGAAAGCCCCATGTAGCACTCAGCTGTTTTTGAGCATGTGACCAATGATGTCCAATTGCTTATCAAAAGGCAGCTCAAGAACAGAAAGTTGTTTGGCATAGAAATCTCCAAACAGACAGAGTTGTAACATGGGATGTTTCCACGTAGGGTGCTGACATCTAACTCTTAAGGGCTCCGATTTTCAAAGACTTGTGAAAACCCAGCTCTGAGACAGCAGGAGAGTCGTTACAGTCCACGGGAAGTCCCCAGGCTTGCTGCCTCCTGCCACCAACCACACCAAGAGCAGAAGCCACCACTGCCCCAGCTGCCAAAAGAGATGCTGATAGGGGAGAGCTCATCTCCTCACCAGATCGGGTTTGATCATCAGGCATGCTCAGAGAGATTGGTTTTATGTGTCAGAGAAAGTTCAGGCTCCCAGCAGAAGCTCCTGGGCAATTTGCACAGCTCGATATAACAATTTGCTCATGGATAATGTTAGAGGAGGGAGAAGCAATGCTGTCTGAGTGCTAAAAAGGAGAGCTGGTCATTGCCTTGCCATCAAGGCATCACTCCGTGATCATTTTGCCAGATTTTATTTAAATGGCTAATTACTGCTGCAGGAGAACAGAGAGACTCTGAGCTGCACAAGGGCAGGAAGACCATGTCCAGTCAAAAGGGAGGGCAGGCAGCGCAAGTGGTCCCATGCCTCCTCATTGCTGGGGAAACTGTGGCATGGACAGACAGTGACTTGTTTATGGTCACACAGGGAGGCTGCTGCAAGGGTAGAAATAGAAATCCCATCTCACGACCCCCGACCTGGGAAACCCAACTGCTTTGCCTTCCTTTCCAAGCCACCTACCCACATCTGCTGAAGCTGTGCATTTGCCTCCTTCCCACCCCTCCAGGTCACTGCCCCACTTTGGAGGCCTGCAAATGGTCATCAAGTTTTGTGGACTCAAGTTCCCTAACAGCATAGCAAAGAGGTGGCACAGCCCAGGGCAGTCCTGCACAGAAGTCCCTGCTTCCAGGCCACCATGGCAGAGGGAAAGGGAATGCCCCTGGGAACCTCGCTTGGCACTTCTGGAAGTGGAGGCAAAAAGTTTGTTTGTTTTCTTCCATGCGCTGGAAGCTCTCTAATTACACTAGACTGTTTCTCATAGAAGGGTGTAATTAAAAGTGAATGGCTCCAAGTCCTTTATCATCATGAATATTAAAGAAAGATAAACACTACATCAATATTCATTTAAGCAGAAACAGAAAATTAAAGGCAGGACTCGATCCTGGCTGGCACTCCAGCATTTTATAAATGAAATTACACAGCTGCGGGGCAGGGGGGGAACTCACAAAACAGCAATGACCTTGGCACAAAGCAGCTGGGACAGGCTGGAATCGGCAGCCACCCCATGCCATGTCCTTCCTCATCTCCCTGTCCCCAAAGTTAGTTGCTTCAGAGGAAGGTACAGGACATTCCCAGGTTGACAGTTCCAGCACTAAGTGGTCCAGGAGCTGGGAGTCATCTCACCTTTGCTCACAGCACTGATGCACAAGTGTTTGGCAGAGTCACTCCATAGATGTACAGTTCAAACCAGATGCTCTTATTGACTACACCAATAGTCCATCATGCTCCAGTGCTGCTATGGGGTGACCCAAAACCTGCTGAGTGAGCCAACCCCATCCCCTCACAGTCCTGTAATATGTTCAAGATTTTCTCACTTGGAAATAGATCCAAGTCACATTTTCTGTCCACCTTCTCCCTCTCCATCCCTGGTTTCACCTTTTGCTTCTCTTTTCCAGCGCTCCCCCAGCATTGATGAGACATGAAGCATAGCTCACCGCTAGCAGCTACTGCAAGCAATGGGGCTGGATTGTCCTTCAGTCTCTTGTTAATGCTGCTGGAGTCTCATCAGTGACTGTTTGTGTGGGTTTGGTATCTTTATCACTGTTTATAGCGTGGTAGCACACAGCATCTTCACCCACCTCCACTGGCTATAGATACAGCTCATCCCTGCACATTGCACCCTCCAGCCTTCAGTCATCACAGACCAGCTTTAGTCAGGGACCCCAGACTGGGAGCTGAGCAAAGGTTTGTGCATCCCAGCTCAGCCCTCACAAGCATTATAAAGGTACCATTAAGGAGAAAACGGACATAGCTGGCTTGCAAGAAAATCCTCCTTGGCAAGACAAGCCTACATCCTTCTCCTGCAGGAGGTCCCAGGTGTCCCCACCCACACCACCAGGCTTTCCTAAGGAYCAGGCACAGCACACCTCACCCAGACTGCACCCCTCAGCTTTCTGAGCAGCTACTCACGCTCCTGCATGCCCTGAGCCTGATGCCAATGGAAACAACTGGGGAGGGAGAAAGAGCACAGGGATCATGGAGAAAGAAAGTCCTCCCAAGGCTCAGTATAGCAACACAACCCCCCAGCTGCTCTGTAGCTATTTACACAATTTCCAGGCTCCCTCTAACTGGTCCCCAGGCAAATCCAGTGCACCTGAGTCAGACCAGCGAGCAGCATTAACCCTCGGTTTCCAGCCACCCTCAGCACCCCACTCTGCAATGGGAGCGCAGTCCTGAGCCATGCCCCGAGGCTGCAGAGCTTTGTTTGAGGTGTAAAACTGATGTTTAATTTTCTTCTCTCCGTAAGCAAGGGCAAATGTGTGTCTGGGTCACTGCCTGATGGTGTCTCAGACAAGCGCTGGCTTCAGACTGCTCCCTTCACCAGCCTGCCCCCGTTTCATTTCTGCACTTGTAATGTGCTCTTGGTACCTGTACTCTGCCCCAGAAGTGGCCGCATCCTGACAGTGGGTTGCCTGCCCTGTGTGGAAATCGTTTTGTGGTGCTAGAAATATTCGGTATCAATTTTTGTGCTCAAATACACCCCCGAAGAACTCACTTATGAATGAATAATGCAGAAATTGCTCTCCACAAATACAGCCCAGGGCACCATCCCTCTCTGCCCGCTGCTGCCCTCAGGACTAACAATCTTCTGCTTCTCCCAAACCTCATCGTCAGCTGAGTTTTTTTGTCTCGGAGGGGTTGGTTGGGGCATGAGTAAGAACTAAAGCGTGACTTGAATGCCATTGTAAATGCGATTGTGTGCAAAAACACAAGCCACAGCAGATTTTGAAGATAACTAATGGCCCGTTGCTGGGTCTCATAAATGCAGGTGGGTTGCTAAAATCCACCCAGCACTCCTGTCTCCAGCTATGTGATCTATAAGCTATATTCCCCCTCCAGCCTACAGAACATGTTGTGGATTGCCTGCCATTCGCAGCATCTCTGTACACCTCCTAACGACAGGCAGCGGATGATTAACAGGTTGTTAATGAGAGCAGAGCTGGTGTTTGTCGATAATGCTCCACAGCAAGACCCACGCAGCCCACATGAAGAATGACTGCTCCCGGGCTGCTTTGGAGTAATGCACAGAGGCAGGCAAACAGCTTGCAGACCTCTCCCCGCATCCCTCCTTTGCCGAGTCCTCCCCCCTGTCTGTGCATTGACACGAGTTTCCAGTCTTCATATTGCTGCTCCAAGGGATGGTCAGTGGAAGGGTTAAATGTCCAGACCTTCCCTGGATGGGGGTGCTGGAGGGCTGGGACAGCTGGCTCTTCAGCTGACCACATTAAAGGCAGCAGCTCTGGGAAGCATATTTATCAGTTAGCGGAGCAATGACTTCAACGTTTGTATTGCCATTATGACTAATGCCTCGGCCCTTCCAATGCCAGAGCATCTCGTATGCCTTGACAGTCATCCTCACCATGAGAAAGTGACACTGAGGGAAACTGAGGGAAACTGAGGTAGGGAACATCGGACCCCCACCATGGATGCCACACTGTGTGTGAGGTGTGGCTTCTCAGGCGAGGCACACATCCAGCTGTGGCTATGGGGACATGGGGGTCTCTTCAGCAGTAACAGGGTGTGCACTAGCATCAACAGTCAAAGGACTTATCTGAGACACCTTCTTCTTGCCACACACCCCCCATACATCTGTATTACCTTCCAGCCTTAGCAGCTCAGCCACCATGTCCCACCTCAGAGGTGGCCACATGTCAGAAGCAAGAGGTCAATTCCTGGAGCAACTGAAAGGCCCTGCAAACGTGGGTTTCCATGCTGGCAGCAGCAGGGGATGTTTCCACTCCCGGCTGAGTGCAAATGAGTCACTTGGCACTGGCGCCTGTATAGGATGAGCTGCCTCGTTGCTGAACCAGTCTAGTGCCAGGGGTTTGCCATAGGTTTTGGCCTCCCCAAGTCCAGAAGCRCTGGATGTCACAGTGGCCTTTCTGCATACACCAGACCTTCCTTGGGTCCTTTTCTTTCCAGGCCATGTTGCTTGAGGTAGCCAACATCGTGAGGACCACACCATCAGCCTTGAAAATATTTCCTACCAAGGACACAGACAGGGGCCTGAAGCATAAATATGCGTTGGTCATGGCACACATGGGCAGTGTCCCCAGCCCCAGTGACACACAGCAAATTGCCTGCCCGCCCCAGCTCCGCTGAGGACCAAATGGCACCACCAGGAGCCACCGCTCATGGTAAATTGCTCCCTGGTCACCATCCTACCTGGTGCCACCATATCCCAGACCCCAGCGGGCAGGCAGACCCAACGCATCACCTGCAGGGACAGGATCGTTCATTACTGCAGCTAGCAAAGATCTGCAGGCTTCCCTGTCCATCACAGCCTTGCCATCACCATGTCTAGAAATGGTTGCTGCAACCCAGTAGAGAGGTCTTCCCCTTGGGGGAGCTTTGAAGAGTCTACTGGCCCCAAGGGGAAATGGGCATCCATCTCCTCTGGTGGCAGGAAGCTTTGGGTTCCCCAGGCTGTTGCTTTTCAGCAACAAGAGAAGAAAGAGGCTGCATTTAGGGCAGAGAGTTACACACCCAGAACAGGGGCTGCAGACCCAAATGCTGGGAGCTACAAGCTACAGGAATTGCAGTGAACCCTGGACATGTGAGCAGGGGCTGGTGCTATCAGGGCCAGCGATGACTCACATCATGGTTCAACACCCACCAGCTCCAGCCAGGTCAAACTTTTGGAAATTAAAAAAGAGAAGGAAACAATGCTCTGAGATTTTTCTGGGTCTTTCTTTTTTTTGCCCAGGGAAGCAAGGTCCTGCAAACAAACTGTTGATTGAGCTCAGCCAGCTCACGTTATCTGTGTTCGGGAGCACGGCACAGCGTACAGTCCCCTCCAACGCCACGGATTTGCTATCATCCCCTGCCACCCGCGTAATCACTTCAGTCACATCACGCTCTGCCCCCGCTGCAATTTCACAGCCGCTCGGTCAGGGGGAAATCACAGCGATTTGGGCTTGTCTGAAAGCAATACAACTGCGCACTGCCTTTTAAAAGGACATTGGTTTGCACGGAGAGGGATTGACCATGGTTGGACCCTTACAGGGTCCAGAGCTCCCCGGTGACCCTCTTGCCACCAAGAAAAGGGCTTGGACAAGTAAAGGGTGCTGGGTCTGGGCACTTGGGGAYGGAAAACAGACCCCTTCCCATGCCAAGAACTCCCCTGGACTGGGGACGGTGTGGGGCATCAGGCTGTGAGGCAGGACCGTAGGCTTCAAAACCTGTCCCTGCCCCAGATTTCCTCTGGACTGCTCCAAAAAAGTTTCAGAGGTCTTTTTGTCTCAAAGGTGTGCAAGGGATGCTCTGCTGCCTGCTTCTGTGGGTACTAAGTGCCTAAACCCTTCGCAAATCTTGTGCTTGTCCTTCAACAGTGGTGTAGGCACAGCCAAGCCTGTATCCCACCTGGTGGATGATGCTTTGGCACCTCAAATCTCACACTCTCAAAAGCATTTAGGGGCTTCCCTTCCAGTGAAATACAAAGGCGAGCAATGCCAAAATACCCATCAAAGTCAGGGCCAGCACACATGGTTAAATACCAGCACAAAGTCACAGCTCTGGGAGCTGTCAGGAACCAGTGATGCAGTGGCTGGGACTCAGCAGTAGGAGAAGATATATTTGACTGGGCTGATATATGACACAACATCCTGATTTCTCTGGTTTTGTTTCAGTGTTACATGCATTTTTTCCTCTGTGCACCCTTTTGGGCTCCCCCAAGCATCCCCCAGTCTCAGCAGAGGAGGGAATGCCAGGTTGCTGAAACAATCCTGATCATCTCGTATCAGTCGTGAACATGCTCTGATAGTCAGGGTGCATCCCGTGACCTGTGTCTCACTGTATGCATGTAGGGGGAGAGGATGGGGCTGAAAAGGGGAAAAAAAGGGCTCAATATTTCCATTCACAGCATTATGGATCTGATTTTCTCTTGCAGCCAAACGAAGCATCGATTTATTGCAAATAGCCACTGGGCTGTGCTGATAGTGCACTAGATTATTTTTTTTAGGTACCTTCTAGTCGATGCTGTGTGCTACCTCAGCAAGTTACCTCTGCAAAGGGCTGTGGCATGAGCCTTACGGCAGGGCAAATGCCAGAGGAGGGCCAGCATGGCCCAGGGGCAGGGAGGGAAAGCCGGGTGCAACCCATCTGTCCCAAAAAGCCATCCCACTTCTAAAATTTCTCCTTATCCAGCCCATCTGGCAGAATTACCCGTGGGAACTGCCTGCAAGGAGTAGTTTTGAAAGCCCCCCGGAGGCCAGTGCTCCCCGAGCTGCCCCGGCGTCCCCCGGGACCCCCGAGTCGCACCGCGCTCGGGCCGCTGTCCCCGCCAACCTCCCCAAGCAGAGATTCAAGTGCCATCTAGTGGCGTGCGGGGCCCCGTGGGACAGACGGACGTCCCCACCTCCCGGGCGGCAAGCCTTCCCCTGCTCACCACCTCTGGGCACGCTGCCTCCAAGCTGCTCTGCCCTCTTCTCCGCAGAGCCTCCCTTTCCCATCACCCTACAGCCTCCTTTTCCCACCTCTGTGTAGCCTCCTTTCCCCATCTCCATGTGCCTTCTTTTTCCCATTGCCATATATCCCCCATTTCCCATGCACGTACATCCTCCCTCTCCATCCCTCCAGGTCTGGCCACCTCCGCCTGGGACCGTCACAGCACACCGTGCAGCAGACTCCAAGGGCAGGGGACAGCAAAGCCTCCGAAGGACTTGTCTGATTCGAAGCTCACAAAGCAGGGAGATGGATTTGCAATGGGACTATCGGCCCTGTTCAGACCCCTGAGTGTCTCTGTTGTCACCTCCGTGCCCTGTGCCCCAGTGACATCCCCAAGGTGGGTCTTGCTGCCCCCCTAGCACTGGGGCTGCAAAGAGGATCTGCAGCAGGAGTGCTGTGGGCCCCACCAGCAGCTCCCCAAGGATGGCTTTGGTGGGACCTCGTCAGTGATAAGAGCCACGAGGGGGCTCCAGGAACCCATATGAGCCGGAGGAGAGATGCCAGGAGCAGACCTTGCATCTCCTGGAGGATGAAGGAGAGATGCCAGGAGCAGAGCTCACATCTCCTGGAGGATGGGGTCTCCCCCAGCATCCAGGATGGAGGAGAGCTGGAAGGATGTCACAACTCTGTCGAGGAGCAGGATCTGCCATAACTTTTGTCCCTGTCACATACATCATGCCAAGGAGCAGTGCACATGTTACAATATGCCCAATACAGGGTCTGAGASAGGCTGTGATGTGGGCTGTGCTGGCCTGCCCCGGGGGGCAGCAGGGCCACAAGCTCTTGCAGGACACTGGTGTTCAGTGTATCATCATTTACACCAGTTGTCGATTCATCCCACAGTCTTATTCCTGCAGGTCCACATTTATCCTTCACAGCTGTTTTATCCCTGTCCAACTCCACTGAGTGTAGGGTTATTATTTCCAGGAGGTGAATTTGACCCCAACATTAAAGAAATGCTTTGAATAACACTGCTGAGCTCGCTCCTTGGTGAGCATCATGGACATGCAGAAGTAACTCCAGGGATGACGTCCTCAAGTATGGGAGACATTGGTGAGAAAGCAGGTCCAAGTCTGTCTGCTGGTTTGTCACAGTCTAACTCGACTGTCCCATCAGCACTTGGGGAAGAAAACACTCCTCATTAAAGACTCGGCATGCCCTCTCCTGTTACTGCGGGGTGAGGCCTCAGATAATATTTTGCAAGTCCCCCAGTAAGGTGGGGACAAGACTCAGCACCCCTGGCATCACTGAAATAGCTATGTGTTAGCTCGATGTTTTAGGTAAAGAGCAGGTAACAGCGTACCTGAGTCAGGGTGACCCTTGCCCAGCACCCTGCCTGGCCAGCACCAGATCCTCCTCTCAGTGACCTTTTTTTGCCTTTACTCTTGGTGGACACTTCACACAGCCGTGTGAGTGACCAGGCCTGGCCACAGCGGACCCTCCTCTCGGACAGGTGGGAATAACGCTGGAGAAAGCATTGCAGCCCGAGCAGATTCTCCACCACCTTCCTTTTGCAGGCCCCTGTCCGTCTCCCCACCGGCAGACTCTGCAGCATAGGGTTTATATTGCTACAGAGGCTGGGGACGACCTGGAGTGCCAAGCCTGCACGGCTGCCGGGTGGCATCATGGCTCAGTGGGAAGAGCCCTGCATGGCAGCTCCAGACCCACAGCAGCAGTGGGGTGCAGAGTCCATCGGGGCTGATCTGCTGTAACCAAAGGAGGCAATGCAATTACCCAGGCCAGCTAATTAGGGYTCCAATAGGACTGGTTTGGAAACCTGAGCCACTTAGTAGAGGTCTGGGACACTGCAGGTGTTGGGGCTGGGGTTTGGAGCAGAAGGGAATGGGGATGCATGAAGCTGCAGATAGCTTTAGACACTTGGGGACAGCAGCACGGAGGTTATGGCCATTCAGACACTGCCTCTCAACTTTCTTTAGGAGCCCACACTGCCTCAGGTCAGATTTGGCCAGAAAAACCCTGATCCCTGAGCTGGTCAGCATGAGCCTGCAGGGAGCTGAGATTCTGCACACCAAGGGGTTTGGGAGGCTGGTGGATGGGGACAAGCACTGGGGCAAGGAAACCCCCAGGATATGTCGGTCTGGCAGGGAAATCAGCTCAGAGGGCTTCTGATGGGATCTACAGTGACATGCCTCTTGGTCATCCTCTCCTGCCCTCCAGAGCCTACAGGGTCAGCATGGATGCTTTAAGTCCCTGCTACACCCAGCAACATGGGCCGAAAACATGCGGAGCTTCTGTTGCTGCTTCACGTGTCCCAGTCCAGCCTCACAGTGTAAACACAGACTTTGACCCTCGGTGATCTGGCTTGAAAGAGGCATCAGCAGGCAAAGAAAATGTCACTTCAGAATTAAAGTTGCTGCTGAATTAGAGGAGCTGTTCTAAAGAGCTATAGAAGGCTGTCGTGATGGAAAAATGAGTGTATGAAGGACCCACCCTGCAGAACAGGCAGGGAAAAAATAGATCACAATGTATTCAGGGCTCAGACTAGACCACACTTGCCTGCAAAAATAAAGCCTTGCATTTGACACATTGCTTACATATTAATTAGTTTGATCAGCTTGCCTGGGTGTGTTAACATGAGTGAGAGCTTGTGTCTGTACAGTGATGAGCTGTTAAAACTTCCCAAATAGAGCTACAAATAATGGCAGACTGAGATCTTCCCTTTGACCAGAGCCTTTCTCCTATTTCTCTAGTGCTTTTCCACTCATATTTTTCTATTTTACTTGACTGAGTCTCCTAGGTACCATTTCTTCCCCAGCGCAGAACCAGAGACCCACAGGAGCAAGAGAAGCGGCTTCTGCACGGGAACCTTCACCGCCCAGAGCACAAAGACAAGAAATGGAAAAAGAGGAAAACCCTATTTTCTTCACTCTACCCTCTTCCCTCCCAGCTTCTCCAGGATGGCTGGAGGGGCTGCAGCCGCCGCAGAGGCTGGAGTCAACGTCGCCCCTTTAACAGCGGCGCCGCAGCCTGACATCAGCGAGCTGGGGAGTCCGGGGAGGGCTGGGAGCTGCTGCTCCAGGAGTGGTGCCAACACATCCCTGTTTCCCTGCCTCTTCCCTCTCTTGTTTGTGCCTTTTAACACGCCGCATATGTATCCGTGCCTGCCAGTGGATGTCTGCAGGGTTTACATTAACCAGCTCAAGCTGAAGTTGGTAAACAGCTATTAAAGTTTTGCTCTTCATGTCTCCAAGGGTGTCATTTCTGGACGAGGGAGTCACTTGCATCCTTTGACTTCCTACGGGCTATTCCCTTGTTTGCAGCCCAAATAGATCTATTTCCCGCTTAGCTATGCAGACAAGAGGGGTTTGGATTGGTTTGTGCCTGGCACGGGGAGGGGAATGACTCTCCTGTGGCTTAGTGGGGAGTGTTCATGTTTTACCTGTTTCCTCAACAGGAGGGAGTCAAGCTCAAAACTTCTAACTTTAGTGTTTAAAGTTCTCGCTCCCGAGCAGAGTCCGCATCTAAAGCTGCTCTTTTGCCCTGGGACAAAATGCTGAACCCAGCAATTCCTCAGTTCTGCAGGAGGCTGCAAACTAGGTCTTGATTTTATTTGGACTGTCACAACTCAAAAGTTTCTTGGAAACCAGATTCCCGTCCCAAACGCTGCACGGCACTGAGCGGAGAAGCTGAAAGCAAGTCCCGAGCACCGATCCCAGCTGCAGCACCACCACTAAAGCTATTTATCCCCGCACAGGTTTTTTTTCACACGTTCTTGCCTTCTGTTTTTGCTGGAGCCTCCGACCCTATTGAGAGGCAAATGTTAGCCATCTGGCAAAGCAGACTGTAGGGGGAAAAAAAAAAGAGAGAAAACACAATGTGCATGGGCACACACACACACACAAAACTCTGGAGATTAGGGAAGACAAAAACTTCGCTGAATGCCGCGGCTTTTGCTGGAGCGCACGGGCAGCCCCGCGGCGGGAGAGGAGGGAGCGGCGGGCGGGCGGCGGCGGCGGGGAGGACGGTTCCAATGCAGGCAGGTCTGCCTGCGTGCCTGGGGGGATGTGGGGAACGGTTGCAGGCAGGGGAAGGCGTGACCTGCATGGAAAATGCCAGACAACTCCAGACGCACACACACATAGGCGCGCACACGCTCACAAATCTCCGGACAGCGATAAGGCGGACGGCGGAGGGTTTGGAAGGAGGCAAAGCCGTCCCCCGCAAACCAACCGGCAATCCTCCGCGCCAAACCCACCGGCAAACTCTCCCGGCAGCAAAATGAGGTGAGTACCTCTGCGACGGGCTGACCCCGGGGTCCCGCACCCTGTGGTCTCGGGGCACGGCCGGGCAGGGGGGCCATTCCCTCTGATGACCATGGCTTCGGTTTCCCCATCCGCCAGCGGACGAGGCGTTGCTCATGCCTCGGCTTCGTGCTGCAGCCCAGCTTGCGTGCCGGCATCCCAGCAGAGCCAAAGGGAGCCTCGGGTGACGGGCACGCAGCCGGGCGTACCGCTCTGCCATGGTCCAGGGGCAAAAGGTGCGAGCGAGGCTGGACGTGCTGCATGGGCTTCAGGCTTCTGCACACGCTACGGTCGTTTATCACTTTTACGTGAGGTTAAGACTTTCCTGGCATTGGAAAGAAGTTTGATGTTGTCTTGCCTCCCCTGTTTAAAGGGAAAGCAGAGTTGCACCAGCATCCGGCCAGTTCAAGTCGAGTCGGTGATGCCCATTTTACATCGGCTGAGCATCCAGCCCCGTGCATGTACTCTGACCAGAGGAGAAACAGATTTTCCCTTCGCACATTTTTGTGGTTTCAGACAAGCTGTCAGAAAAAGGCATGTTCAACCTCACTCTGCTTGAAAGAAAAATCGATCCAAATTTCTCAGCTCCCATTAACTTTGCTTTGTAATGAAGGGCTGGGAAAAGTGATGGCACTACACAAATGAGCCCCAGAAATCTACTGCCCTGGTTTTGAAAGAACACAGACAGGTTAAAAATAATCCACTTAYATAGCTTCAATTTCCTCACCAGCATACCTAAATCAAGCCCTGATTTTGAAACCGGGTGTACGTGTACATGTGAGTAGTTCCAGTCCCTGTAATACACACCTACAAGCCTTTGCCAGGCCTTAGTACCTATTTTAGAAAGCGGAAATTTTCGTCTCTAATGGCTCTAATTTCCTGCATGTTTCTTTTCCTTTGTGCGCTCCACTGGGTGTAAAGAGCCTGAGATCTGCTCCTCTTTCTGGGTCCCATGCAATGGCACAGGCTTTTGTGTTTGCACCTCCAGCACAGGCAGTGTTCTCCCCTTGCGTGGAGAAATGCTCGGTTTATGCTCACTTTCATGCTCAAATGGAGCTCGAGGCTGGTACAAGGTCAGCTGGACTGCCACTGATTTACCTGTCCTGTCTGCCCTCCTCTGGGACAAACAAGTTGGTAACAAGTCAGGACAAACTCTTTAGGCTGAGATTTTTTAAAAGCTGGGTTTGATGACAAAAGATCTCTAAGGATCTCAACCTCTGTGTGCTTCTCCATCTGAGGTGAGTGGTACCCTAAGAATTGAAGAGAAAAAGAAGAAAGGAAAAGAAAGGAAAAGGAAAAGAAAGGAAAAGCAAAAAGCTAAGGAAAGCAAAGGAAAGCAAAGGAGAAAGCAAAGGAAAGCAAAGGAAAGCAAAGGAGAAAGCAAAGGAAAGCAAAGGGGAAAGGAAAGGAAAGGAAAGGAAAGGAAAGGAAAGGAAAGGAAAGGAAAGGAAAGGAAAGGAAAGGAAAGGAAAGGAAAGGAAAGGAAAGGA
>JAYKAV010000067.1:301076-422140 GCA_035582835.1 Phoebastria nigripes | reverse complement strand
AGAGAAGAGAAGAGAAGAGAAGAGAAGAGAAGAGAAGAGAAGAGAAGAGTGGAGAGTAACATGCTGGGTTACACTGCTGGGGCCCCGGTCCATCCTTGCCCAGATGCAAAGATGTGTGCTGTTTATTGAGAGTCAGCAATCCCAATTTGGCAGGATGAGGCTAAGCAGTAGTAATAATAATGATACTTAGCAGTTATTGCCATGATGCTTTCATTAAACCGATTTAGAAAGCATCATTATTTTATTAAGCATCCTTATGTTTATTCTTCCATTAAATGAAGATTTGCCCATCAGAGGCCCATTAGTTAAAGGACGTGTTGCCAGCGGCTGCTGCTCCCAGAAGTGTGAGAAACACTGAGCTCCTGACGGCACCCGGAGCTGGCTGGGAGCTGTGGAGGTGCCTTTGCATTGCACATGGTGCCTGCGTCGCCCAGCTTTCAAAGGGGCTTTCCCCTCCTGGGAGCCACGTGCAGCTCCCACCCTCACCTCCACCTCCCCGTGGCTTGGCAGGGGGTTTGCTCATGGTGACACGGTGCTGCACCTCCTCTTCCAGCCATTTCGAGTGTGTGACCTTACACGACCCACTTGGGAAAAGAGACTGAGCCCTCAACAGGTTCTGGCATTGCCAGAGTTTCGTTTCATCTCCTCACATATGTTTTCCAGGTACCCCCTGACCTGGTCCTTTTATGCCTTGCTGCTCTGCGCAGCGGATGCCATCGAGCTGACGGACATGTTTGGGGAGATCCAGTCTCCCAACTTCCCTGATTCCTATCCCAGCGACTCAGAAGTGACGTGGAACATCTCTGTGCCCGACGGATTTAAAATCAAGCTGTACTTCATGCATTTTGACTTGGAGTCATCCTACCTCTGTGAATATGACTATGTGAAGGTGAGCTGTGATATCACGGGGCAGATGGTGGGGTAGACAGCAGACCTGTTTGGCCAGCTGAGAGAGGGTAGTGCTGGAAAAGCTGGGAACAAGCTGGTTTTCCCCATTTATTGGGCACAGGAGTTGTCAGTCCAGTGGACAATGGGGAGAGCACAGGTAAGCTGACAACATCCATTGGACTAACGGTGAGTGGGACACCAGATTCAGAGCTTACCCACAGAGGACCAGATTACTGAAAGTATTTGGGCACCTAATTCTCATTGGACCCAATGAGATTTAYACCTACGGGCTGATGAAACCCCTGTGGCTAAACCCCCAGCCTGTGCCACTCTGATGCCAGCCACGTCCAAGGAGGACCGCTGAGTTGGGCACCCTTTGCCAGGCCATGGCCGTGGGTGCACCTTGCAGCCAGCCTGGATCCCTGGCTGCGGCTTGCAGGCTCTTGGGACACCCTGTCCAGCCCCCAGGGAAGCAAAAGGGAAAGGTTAGACCTGAGTTTGAGGCTGCAAGTTGGGGTCTGCAAGCAGAGCCTCCCACAAGCCACAGGGCACAGACCCAAAGGCACCCTTGGGTTCCATGCAAACCCATTTCACAGCTGAGATAAAATTTCAGGGCCAAATACCTGCAGAACAAACAAGCTATGGAGTTCCCAGGGAGCTGTCATGGCCAAAAACACGAGATTTCAGTGTGCTTCATTGCTGGGCAGTAACCCATCAGAAACTGTGGTGGGCCACACACTGCAGTGCCACAGACCATCCTTGCCTTTTGCACCACAGGTCTCTCCAAGCAGGGCTCTCCTTCACATCCAGAACAAGCTGGGTTCTCCATATCTTTGAACTTGGTCAGGTTTGGTGCTTTCCAGCAGACCAGCAGTAGCAAGCAGGTGCTTTCTAGGTTTGCCTGGCTGAACATGCCTTACCCCATCGCCCGGCACAAGCCTCACCCTGCCCCTCCGTACAGAGGCAGGTGGAGGTTGCACCCAGGTCTGGAACCGCAGAACTCAGCCCTGGTGCTAGCTGCCAGCTAATTGAAATTATTATTTTATTCTTGCCCTAAGAAAGCAAAGCAAACATTTGTGGTTTTTTTCCTTTAGGATCTGTTGTTCGCTGCTTTAATTTCCCGTTTGTGCTGGCACTCATTCTGCTACTAACAGCTCTCATTGAGGTTTGATTAGTTCTTTCTGCTTCTCCTGGATCTTCTCCAAGCACAAGGGCCAGGGACATATATAGAGATATATTGCTTTAAAAACCCAATAAGCTCAAGGAGCGGATTTCTTGGAAACTTTCCCCATTCCAAGCTTTACCCCTCCTCCTGGCCTTCACCCCCTGCTCATTTTTCCTTTTTCATAAGGCTCCCTGTTATTTGGCCATGGTGCCAACTTGGCACCATAGCTCTCCCTGCCGCTGGATTTCCATAAGAAGGCGGTATTTTTCACAGGGATTTAGATCTCAGCTGTATAAATTTGCTTGGGGCTGTAACTCAGCTTGCGGAGCCTCCACCACAGAATTACATTTGAAAAGTGCTGAAAATGGATGGATTACGGGAGATCCGTAGGCTRCTCTGCTGGGTAGGGGTGCAATCTTGATGCTGCTAAACCACCAGCTTAGAAGACATTAAGGAGAGCAGCAAATGACTCCATGGCTATTTTCCTCCTTGGGTCTGTGTGTCCAGCCTCTGTCTGCATCAGCGCAAGACATAAAAACAGCATCAGAGGCCAACAGTGCAGGGCTATAGAATATAATTATAGACCCAACACATATAGGTGCTTCTCTGTAATACTCTGCCAGTCCCAGTGAAGATGCTCAGAAAGCCACAGGTGGTATCTCTGCGTTCGATGGTGCTCAATGGATTCCCCCTCCATGAACTTGTACCATTGCTTTCTGAACTCATGGGTGACTTGAATCTCTGCAGCGTCCTGCAGCAGAGAGTTGCACAGGTTAAATATATGATTATACGCCTGTGTGTGTGTGAAGAAACACCTTCTTGTTTGTTCTGACCATGGGTCTGACCGGGCTCTCCATCAGGGTCTTCCATCATCTTGACTGCCATAAGAAGGAGGTCAAAATGGGGCCTGAACAGCCCCGATGCAAGGTGGGGACCCAGCTCAGGACAGGCAGAAAGCCACCGTGCCCTGGCCTTTGCTTTCCTTACCTCCTTGGCTGCCCACGTGCCCGAGCTCTCGAGCAGTGTAGAAAGTCATCCTGAGTGGCAAGCTCAGGGCGAGCTGAGCTGTAAACCCGTGCAGATCTCTGCCTTCGGGGTGGTCTTCGGAAGGGAACAGTTTCCAGAGCTCTGAAACAATGGCTAATTAAAACAATAGCTGTTTATTTATATATATACACATGTATGCGTGCGTGTGTGTATATATATAAAAAGAACATGGCTCCTAAAGAAATGCTTACAGGCCAGGAGGCTTGTTTGTGCAAACGGGGATGGCAGAGAGGGGGAGTGGTACTTCAGTAAGGAAGTGAGCCAGGAGAAACRGGAGGAACAGCCACCCCCAAAATACCCACCCGAAGAAGCCCCATGCAGGTAGGAAACACCAGCCGCACGCTGCCTCGGGAAGCTGAGCTCCAGGCCCCAGCGCATCAGAGACAGCCTCTCCCTGGGTTTTGGATGGCCGCCCTCAGCCGCCTGCCAGGTCCAGGGGGACGGGGAAGGAGCAGCCATCYGCGCTGGGCTTTCGGCTCCTGCCCTCCACCGTGCTCCTCGGAAGGCTCTGCCCGGCTCATCACTGTCCCCAGGGAGCTGATTTGGGGGTTCCTCATTTGCAGGGGGTCTCACCGTGGTTTGCCCAGCTCCTTTCTGGGGTCACCCAGCACTGAGCACTTTTGCACACAAGTCTCCAGCACTGGCCTGGGGCACCCCAAAAGCCACGGCCGTGACCAGGAAATCAGGTTAAGTGACTTGACTAATGTCACCGAGGAGCACTGTGGCAGAGGCAAGGAGATGGGAGATGGGAGATGAAATCCCAGTGGAGGGCCAGAGATGGGAGATGAAATCCTGACTTCTCAGGGGCCTTCACGAGTAAATCCCTCAGCTTATTAGGGAGATCTGAGCCTGGGGTCCTGTCTGTGAGGTTTTGCACATCACTCGGTCAAGCCCTGGAATGAAATCAGCCCCTGAGGGCTTGGCAGCCAGCTTGGGACCAGCTCCTTGATTGACGTGAAGATGGGGCCTGTGGTGAGAGGATTGCCCCCCCGTCAGCCCACGGCAAGTCCTTGCTGGCTCACGGTCCTCATGGGGTTACATCTCTTCACCCCAATCCCTACCACAGAGTCCTGATTCAGGATGGCACATGCTTGAGACCTGGCAGGTTTCAGCACATGCCACAGGGCTTTCCCTTCACTCCTTCAAGCCTGGGGGCCATCTGTGATGGATCTCTCCAACTGTGCATGGGGGCAGGAGGGCAGAGGGGTCCGTGACATTTTGTGGGTCCAGTGGGTCCCATCTCCCCTGACACAACCCAAGTCTCCCTTAGATGCACCTCTTCATGTTGTGTTCAGACTTCTGCCCACGTGTGGCACTTGGGACACTTTTCTGCAGCTGCTATTCACACCCGTGTCCCCAGGGAGGATCTTGCCATCGGGTGGTCACCGAGGCAGGACTCCTACTAACCCCATGTGTGGGTGCCCAGGAGCTGGCCAGGCATCTCAGGCCAAACCAGTGGCTGCAAATAAATTAGCTTGAGGGTGGACAGGGGCCCAACCGAGTGCAGGAGGCAGTTTTTGCCGGCCCCAGTGAGGGGCTGGTGAGGGGAAAACAGGGGTATGGGCCAAGCTGGGGAGGCAGGGCTGCAGGCAGAGCATCAGCTAGTGCCACTGTCCCGGGAAGCAGCACTCAGGGAGGGGAGGGGGATTATGAAAGATTTGCAATGTGACGGAGCCATGTCCTCCCTGAGGTTTGGCATGGTGTTTAGGGTGCATAGCAGATCGGCTTTGCATGCGGCATCCTGGACTCACAGTGTGCCATCCCCTGCCGCGGGCAATTCACATGGGGCAGGGCTGCATGCTGCGCCGTGCCGAGCGCTCGGCGGCACTGTCCCCGGGGACACCCTCGGTGCTCAACGCAGCGCTGGCAGGGGCCAGGCAGGGCCAGGGAAGGAGCTCAATGCTGCGTTCAGGGCAGTGCATGCCCAGCCTGGGGCTGCAAGAAGGGTGCACGGGATCCATTTACACCTTCCTCTGCTCAAAGGAGGAGGAAAAAGCACAAATCGGGCTTGGCATGAACTGTGGGGTCAGGAGAAGAGCATCCTCTTTTGGTGCTGTCAGCCGGCCTCAGCCAGGGGGTAATCCATGCCCCAGAGATGTGGGGTCCCAAGAGGAGCACTTCAAATCCTGGGAGGCAGCTGGGAGGAGGAGAGGGCCCAGGGCTTTGCTGCTTGCCTTTCCCATCCCGTTGGCTCTGCGCAGAGGAGTCTGGTGGCACCAGCCATCCTCTGCACCGCTGGGGACCACAGTCACCCCCCGGTGCAGGGGAAGGAGGAGGAGCAGGCATGGGAGCGAGCCAGCAGCTCCATCAGCACCCCAGCATCCTGGCTGGGCTCTCCTTGCACCCCCAGCCCCCCCCAGGGAACAGGCCTGGCCCAGAAATAGGGCATGTGAGCACAGCAACCCGCGGGAGGGGACAGTCTCCGGATGCCAAGCCAAGTCCACAGCAGGGGAAACCAGCCATCCTCCCCATTCCCCAATGGCACGGCTGCAGTGTATGTTCCCGCGGAAATTCAGGTGCACGTTTGCACACAAAAGGACCCTTAACGTATATTGGGGAGAGGATGTATGCATGTTGGGGAGAGGATCTCCAGGAGACCTAGATGGAGGCTCCTGCTGGGGCTGTCCCATCTCTGCCTCATTTCCAACAGTCAGCAGCAGCAGCAGCATCAGTCACTTTGCAAAAAAACCCCCGTTCATCTGGGTGTTGCCTTCTTGCGTGCACTCTAACTGCAAGGCGACTCGGCAGGGGCTGTTTCATGCCCTTCTCTGTCTCTGAGTGTCTCCTCCCCATGTCACGTTCCCAGTGTCTTCAGCCCAGCGCTGCGATTTCTCTGCCTAATGAGCCATTTATATATATTACAAGTGGTATGTTTGGCCTTCATCAGTCCAATTAGTGCATTCCTGGAGGGCTGGAGGCAGGGGGGTGGCGGCTGCATTTCCGTATTGCCGGCTGCCTGCTCCTCTCCGGCAGCAGACACTGAACCGCCGGGCCAAATTCCCCTTGGTGTTCGTGGCGTTTCGTTAACCCGCCTGCTGCAGGAGGCATCTCCAGAGCATCGCTGCTCCAGCATCCCCAGCAGCCCATGTCCTGGGGCGGTGTTTCTTTGCTGCTGAGCCGGGGCACCCCAGCTCCTGCCTCCTGCCCTGAAGCGGGAAATCAATATGGGGCAGAGGGGGGCCACACAGCTTGGGTCACCACTTCTCTTAGCTACAGCCCAAGCCAAAATGCAGGGGGACGGAGCCACAGCCGGGGAGGGACCCCCATCTGCCTCCATCCAGAGGGGCAGAAATCTTAAGGAGGGAATGAGGAGGCAAGCAGAAACAGGGAAGACAGCAGGAGGCAGTGGCAAGGGTAAATTTAAGGCACAAGAGTGTCACTATATTTCATTTTTCAAAGGAGGATTCTTTCAGCGTATTTTTATAGGGAATTTCTCTGCGGCAATTGATATTTCCCTCAGGGACACATCTTCTCTAGTGAAAACGTCGACATCGTGACCCGAGAGGGAGAAACTCCAAACAAACAACCAGGATTTAATTACCAGCCTACTCGCTGGATGTAAATGATCTACAAAAAAGTATACAGTCCTCAGCAGAAGAAGCAAATATTAACCAGGGATGATGACCTCTCTGTTTAGTTTACTGCTGGAGGGCTGTCTCTGCTCCCTGTGGCTCAGGGCATGGGACCCATCACAGATAAGGGGCTGTGGATACCTTCGGTGAGGAGAGCACGGCTCTCCCGGGCCTCATCCTGCCGCTCCGGGGCTGTATCCAGGGATGCTGGGGGTGGCGTTGGAGCTGGCCCTGTGGCGGGAGCATCCTCGGGCTGAGACACGGGGCACCAGGGAGGTTTTCCCGCACTTCGGTGATGCTGTGCTGCAGGTCCTGCACTGGCTGGGGCTGGAGGAGAGGGATGGGAGCTCACACGGTGGCTCATGTGTCCTTACAGAGGTGACAGCCACCAGCCCTGCACGGAGGAGCTGGCTGGAAATTGCTCCTTCCCACAGCTTTCCTTAAGAAAAAGTAGTTTCTGCAGAAAAGGCTGCATGCTGCGCTCCTGCGCTGCCAAGACTGTGTGTCGGGGCCGAAATGCCATTTTCCTTCGCTTTTGGTGATGGTGCTCCCGTTTTTCAGTCTGAAACACTATTTCATTTCAAAACAATCTTTCTTTCAGATTTAAAAGAGATTCTAAAGCACCACAGTATATTTCAAAGCGATTGAAACCAGATGGATCCCAAATTACTCGTTTTCCTTTTTTTTTTTTTCAGAATGCTCTTTCACAAAAAAAAAAATATTCAATTGGGTTTTTGTCCCAATGCAGGGCGCGTGTTTTTTCTCCAAATTCTCAAAATTTATCATCGGAAAGTCTCTCTCTTTTCTGGCCAGCTCCAGCTTGTATGAGAGGATGGAAAATATCTGGAGGCAATGTCAAGGCATGCTGAGTTGCCATTTCCACGTTGGCTTTCCCTGGTGTGAGCGAGTTTCCGCCTGCTTGTTCAGCCCTGGGAAATTTCCCTTTCAGCCCCAGACCATCCCTGGCCAGCGCAGCCCAAGGGTCTCCAGGAGACGGCGATGCAGCCAGAGGAGGGGAAGGCTGAGGCCACGCAAGCCGGGGATGGCATTGCAACACCTCCGGGACCCCGTGGGTCCCTGAGCAGGCAGCTGTTTTTCCCGGGCATGGGCTGGGGGGCTGCACGCTTCATCACGGCCTCAATAGCGTTGGCTTGGCATGAGCAGCGGGAGCTGGCGTGGTGGTGTTCGTCGCATTCCTCAGCCGAGGGGTTATTCATATTCAAATCTCCTGGGGGAAAACAGGCAGGGTGTTGGGAACGAGCTGGGAGAGGTTGTGATCGGGACAGGGGCTGGGGGTGGGATTTGCAGGAGAAGGAGATGGGGTCAGTGCTGAAATGGTCCTGGGGAAAACGGTGAGGAAAAAGGAAGGGAGGGGGTTTCCAGGGAAAACCGGAGAGTTTTCAGCAGGGATTTCAGTTCTTGAAGGCACGGGCATGGCTGTGCTTTAAAGGGATGCACATAGAGCCCAGTGAGCATGCTGACGTGACAACAGGGCACACTGGCCCATTGGTCCCCTCCTGTAGTCTTCTCTGGGCGTGTGGCTCCAGTGTCCAAACAGTGCCTGGTACTGCAGTTCTGGAACCAGACAGGGACCCTGGTTGGCAGAGACAGGACTGAGCTTGTCCAAGCCAGCCCAGGGGACAGAAACACCATCCAAATTACGGCTGCTGCTTTGAGCTGATGCAAAACTGATGGTCAAGGGCTCCTCTGGGGTCCCAGGGCCCTCCCAGCAGCACAGCACTCACACAGATGCTGCTGCCCAGATCAGCATTTGGGCTGAGGGAGGAGGCGAGGGGGAGCATCTCAGGTATCAACAGCTCTGAGTGGGAACGACATGGCCCGGGGCTGATTTTCACACCCCTTCTTCAGCGCCGCCTGCCCACGTCCTCACCCCACCTCCCAAACAGGCTCCTTCCCTGCATCCTCCCCTTACACCCCCCAGCTCCTCCCTACATCCCAGATGCTACCTGCTCTCTCAGCATCTGCTTCAGAGGGTGACCGCAGGCAGGAGCAGGCAGACCTGAGTCCCTGTGTTCATTTTGCAGAAACCATTTAATTGCTTTACTGCAGTAACGGCATCTCAGAGAGCCACAGCAGTGGGAGTCAGACCTGCCATGCTCTGAGCATCCCCAGGGTCACGCTTGGCTGCAGAAGGTGAGGTGAATGCAGCGGGAATGGCTGGAAATTGATTTTTGGGGCCAAGGCAGCTCAGGGCTGAGCAGGACGCAGCACCCAGGGGTGCAGAGCTGCATCCTTAGGCTGTGGCCCTCAAAGGCTGCCAGATGGACAGCCTGCCCCACAGAGACACTGCTGAGCCCTGGCATGGGACAGGCTGGGCAAGCGCAGGCAGAGATGTGAGCTCTCAGGTGCAGATCAAGACTCCCAAGTCCAGCCTGACCTCCCCTAGGAAAGCACCACGGGCTCTCCAGGCTTGCAGACACCCGAGCCCTGCYGAGCTCTCACCCATTCTTTCTGCTAACAGATTGAAGCTGAGGACCAGGAGCTGGCAACCTTCTGTGGCAGGGAGACGACGGACACAGAGCAGGCTCCTGGCCAGCAAGTGATCCTGTCCCCAGGGCCCTATATGGGGCTGACGTTCAGGTCCGATTTCTCCAACGAGGAACGCTTCACTGGCTTTGACGCCCATTACACCGCCGTGGGTAAGCAGCAGTTAAGCCTGCAGGACCAGCTTGCTAGGGCAGCATAACAAATTTGCTAGGATCACATTCCAGGCCAGYGTTGGGGACCCTAGCAAGAGAAGTCCTTGTGTGCAGCCTTTGGGCCATAAGGGACTCACTGGGTCACTGGTGGGACCCACCACGTGGGACGACTAATTTCTCAGTGTTGTGGCAAATGTCCCCACGAGGAGTGATGTGGGGGGGGCTGCCAGGTGACCTCCCTTCCTTGTTATCTCCATCCTAGATGTGGATGAGTGCCTGGAGAAGAGCGACGAGGAGCTGGCGTGTGACCACTACTGCCACAACTACATTGGCGGGTACTACTGCTCCTGCAGGTTTGGCTACATCCTCCACTCCGACAACAGGACCTGCAAAGGTACCACCCAGGCATAGCTCGGACATGGGGATGGTCACACAGAAGCGTCCCTGAGCAGGCAACAGACCTACCAAACACAGGCAAAACTGCCCTCTCTTGCTGCCAGGAGGGACGAGGTGCCTCCTGCCCTACAAACCAATAGCCTGGGACTGGAGAGTGCCCACGGCCTGCAGTCCTCTTGCATGGGAAGGAGATGTGGTTTCTCCATGGGCTGTGCTCCTCATCTGAGCCCTATAGACCTCCTCAAGTTAGAGAAATTAAAAGATTTAGTCTCTGCTCTGAATCTGCATCATGTAGATTAGCTGGGATTAGCTCTCAGCCCAGGACCTCTATGCCACAGGCATATTTGGAGGTTGGCTGTGTGAGGTTCTCCTTGCACGGACCCATATTTGGGGTCCGTGGACCCAGCCAGCAGACCCCACTCCACTGGGAGGGCTCCTGAGCGTGGTCAGGGCTGGGATGTGGCTGGCGGGGTGCTGAGCGAGCCATGGCTGTGTTTCAGTGGAGTGCAGTGACAACCTCTACACCCAGAGGAGTGGGGTGGTCGCCAGCGCCGACTTCCCCAGCCCCTACCCCAAGAGCTCGGACTGCCTGTACCGCATCGAGCTGGAGGAGGGTTTCTTCATCACCCTGAGCTTCGAGGACAGCTTCGACGTGGAAGACCACCCCGAGGTGACCTGTCCTTATGACTAYATCAAGGTGAGCTGGGCTCTGCACACTCCTCCTGTCCTGCTCTCCTATCATTTCCCTGGTGCCCTGGTAATGGGACCAAAATTGCGCCGGTCTAAAGGGCAGTGATGAAGCCAGCAGGAGCCCTGTGCTCAATTGAACCCACGTCTCTTACCACATCTGATTTTGACCTTCTCAGCCAGTAGTGACCCTCTTTCAGTTCACATCCCCCCAACACATGGTGCTTAAGCCCCACTGACTCCACTGCAGCCCCATCCATCAACCTCAGGGTGAAGTGATCCTCAGGGATCAAAGATTCGCTTCAAGCCACCCACTCTTCTTTGCCTTGGCAGATCAAAGCTGGCMATAGGGAGTTTGGCCCTTTCTGTGGAGAGAAGTCCCCAGGACGCATTGAAACCCAAACCAACAGCGTGCAGATCCTCTTCCACAGTGACAACTCGGGAGAGAACAGGGGCTGGAAGCTGTCGTACACAGCAATTGGTAAGTCCTGCTGCTTTCCCCCATTTGCTGGGCTTGGGCAATGGGAACGGCTCTATAAACCCTGCAGGTGGAGATCGTGAGTTTGGTGGTCCATGATCCTGTCTCCAGAAAGGGTCTGTTCCAGAAATCACAAGAAGAGAGGAATAAAATAACATGGAGCCCTCCCTTCAAAGAGTGTTTTTTTTYCCTATGCCAGATGGGCCCTGAAACAAGACCACATTGCAAAGCAGAGCAGTTTTGGGCAGGATAATTGCACAAGCTACTGTTAATAGCTCCCAGCCTTGTAATGCCCAAAGCCAGAGACAGCCCAGGACTGGGGGAAAGACCTAGAGCCTCCACTCCCTCTAGGAGAAGAGCCTGACTGAGCTGTGCCAGTGTAGGCTAATAGCAAGAGAAGGGCAGGGATGCTCAGACCCTGCTACAGGGACGGGGTGGCAGAGCTGGGACTCTCCATTTCCTCCGTTTATTCATCTGAGTTTTGTTTTGCTTCGTTTGCTTTTTATTCAAAGGAAACCCGTGCCCACTGGTGCAACCACCGATCAATGGGAAAATCGAGCCTTCCCAAGCCAAGTACACCTTCAAAGACCAGGTTGTCATCAGCTGCAACACCGGATACAAAGTACTGAAGGTATGGGGTAACGGTGTGGAGCTGGGCACCTGGGTAGGAAAGGGGGGATCCTTCTTCCCAAAGCCGCTGTGTCTCTGTTTGGGAGAGTGAACACAACCCACACACCATCCTTCCCCCCTTCCCAGGGGCAAGGACAAAGCCTCCTCTGAGAGCCACCAACTTTCCTTCCCAAAGACGCAGAGGAAGAGAGGAGATGGCACTTTCCCGAGCCACCCTCTCATCATCCCTCCGGAGCTGGCCAGCTCACAGGATGCCAGACTTGGCACCTCTGCCAGAGAAAAAGTCAGCAAAAGCCCCGGGGGAGCTGCCAGGGCTCTGCCTGCTCCCCACCTTGGTGGGCACTGGCTCAGCTTCCCAGGCAGCCCCGCAGAGGCCAGCCTCCACAGACCAGGTGGTACTCCGGGACTTTGGGACAGCTTTGGCAAGTCAAGAGGGCCAGGATTTTGGCAGGCCCTCTCCGGGAAACAGCCGAGAACCACAGGGAGTGCGGGTGACTCATGGGGTGGCTGTCTTCCCTCCAAACCAGTAGCCCGCTTTGACTTCCGACATGGAGCTGGGTATTTCTCTGATCTCCTCCCAGACTCATCCTTCATGCAGAGCTGCCTCTTTACCCAACCTAGCACCTAGAACAGGAATAAATGTCTCCAGTTCTTTTGCATGCAGCAGGCCACTGAGTTGCTGGCAACAAGAAAACTCTTCAAGTTTTTCGTTATGATTTCATTGCATTTTTTAGCTAGAAAAGTCCTCTTCCAGGGTGGTCTGGCTATATCTTGACTAAATCACCAAGAAATTGACTTTTTATGGAGAGACAAATTTCCTTGCTTTGTACGTTGATGGTGCTTTTTTGTTGGCATCTTCTGCACAGGATAACCTGGAAAGCGACTCCTTCCAGATCGAGTGTCTAAAGGACGGGACCTGGAGTAACAAGATCCCTATCTGCAAAAGTAAGGGCACCCTTCCCCACCCTGCCAATGTCCTTTTCCTGCTGAAATCATTTCATGCTAAAGGGAGCTGCCCTGCCAGAGCAGAGTTCCTTACTCAGAGACACAAACCCAGCCAGAGAGGCTACGTAACTCTGCAAAGCTCTTTTGGCTCATTCTTGGATAACATAACGGGGCTCGCTCCAAATGCYGCAAGCAGGAGGTTGGTGCTTTTATTTAGATTACTCATATAACTTGATTTGTGAGCCGCTTTGCTGTGTCCCTGTCAAAGAAAGAGCAACCCTGGCTCTTGAGAGCTGGCTCCGTTGGATAAATCTGGGACAATTTGGGATAATCTGGTTCCTGGTCCAAATTTCCTTCCTAATGGGAAGGCTACTAAGACCCAGGGCATTAGAGAGGTACCAGGTACTAGCCTAAACTGGGTGCTGCTCAGCTAAGTGAAAGGGGAGAGAAAAGTTGCCCAAATATTTACAAATCTCAAAACGGGAGAAAAAGGGAGAAGGAAGGACATGCCATTTGAAAGGACGGGTGACGATTTGCATCATCTCTTCTTTCATCTAACCCAGCTCCTCTCTCGGCTCAGGCTTGGGAGATGCACCTGATAACACCTTTTCCCTTTCCCCCAAACACCCTCAGCCCTCGGGGAGGCTCTCACTGCTGTTCAGCCTGCTGTAAGGCTGGTCCAGAGAGGAGAAAAGCAGCAAACATGCTCAGAGAAGGTCCCAGGACCTTCCAGGAGAGGCAGGATGAGATGCTCTCAAGGGATGTTGGGATCCAGGATCTCCCCATCTGGGCAGATCCTTTTTCTTTTAATGATACTGTGGATCTTACCTTAGGATATTTCTGGAGTTTTAATTCATGTTTTCTCACTCAAATGAAAAACGGGAGGCTCTCAGACCTGCTAAATAGATTCATATCTGAAAGGGCTCCTTAGAAAGTGTGGGGTTAGTGATGCCTCTGCTCTACCAAGGAACTCCCCACTCCTACCACTCTCACTACCACAGTCTCCCATTGATTTTATGCAGCTTGAGCAGAGATCAGATAAAAATTGGTGATGCCTAATAAAAAAAGAACAAAAATCTAGGTAAATATTTTTAACCCCAAAAAGCATTTGTTTTTTTGAGAAAACTGAAATTATTACCTGCATTATTCCAGCCAGGCTGGAACTGGTCCCTTCTTGTGTGATATGACTCACTACACTAAATTTCTAAGACTTTTTTTGGAAAGCCAAGAAGCCCCTAAATGGGCAATTCAGGCCTCCAAACTGCAATGCCTCCCACCTCCCCGGGATGGCTGGGAGAGACAGGGCATGAACAAAAACGGTTTTAGAAAGCAATGCAGAAAATAGAAATCTTCTCAGCCAAGGTGGATAAAATCCAGCTCCGTGGCCTGGCGAGGCTAAACACAACCCCGTGACGGCTTCTCCCAGCTGCTGTCCCCAGGTCGCCCTGGCTGAGCAGAGCGAGCGGCTCCCCGGCACGGCCGTGGCTCCGCCGGCATCCGCAACACCCTGGCACGGCTTGCCGGGCGCTCATTAACAATTTCTGGTGTTTTGGGGGCTGGGTTTCCTGCATGCCTCTCTCTGCTCATCTACTAATTGGGCTTTCTCTCTCTGCTCTCCTCCTTCCCCTCTGCTTTCGGTGCAGCTGCAGATAGAGCCGACAACCAGACAGAGGGAAGAGCCGGCTCGGAGCAAGTGGCCGCGTGAGGCTGGTGCCGGCTGCGCCGCCCCGACGGGCAGCCTGTCTCGATGCCCCTCTCTGATCTGTCCGGTACCCGGGGCAGGTCCCCTTTGCCCCTGGCCCGGATGCCAAATCCATCTCCGTGGCTTGTCTAACCGGCATGGCACTCTTAACCCCCCTGCGCCTGGTGCTTTCTTAACTCCGTCTCAAGCAGGGGGAAGGAAATTTGGAGTCAAGCCTCCTTTTCCCGCTGCCACGCCGCCCTACGGGAAGGGTGCCTGCCCGGCCCCAGCACCGCTGCCCGGGGACCGTGTGCTGCTGCCAGCCCCTGGCACGTCCTCTGTATCCCTCCCTCTCCACTCGGATGCCTCGGCCCGGCTCGGCTCCCTCTCCAAGGCGGCGGTTGCGCAAGGAGCACGGCATGGCTGCCTGGTTGTTTGTTTGTTTGTTTGTTTGGATTCAGCCTCCCACTGCCCTTCCTCCCTGGCCCAGCATCGCAAATAAGAAATACTCCTTCTTCTCCTCTCTCTGAGCATCCTGGCTGGCGCCTTTTAAACCCTCTGGGCAAGGAGGCCTGGAGGACAGGTTGGCATCACCAGCCCTTTCCTGCAGGCACCGAGCCCTGGCACTGGTGCAGGGGGATGGATGCTCCTCTGCCTCCCCTTTGGTCCCCACTGCTGGCCCAGCGGAGGTGAGGACAGGCCGACCTCAGGCTAGTTGCAGCTGAAGGAGGTCAGAGCTCGGTGTCTGGCTCCATCCATGTCCCCAAGAACTCCAGGCATACACCCTGGGCTCCCTGAGGCATTGGGGGCTTCACTGGGAGGATCTGGGATGTGGACTGGAGGCTTGGAGAGGAGGASGAGGTGCGTTTTGGGAAGCTTGGTCCAGCTCTGGTCCTACAAAGGCAGAGATGCTAAATGGCCCCTCTCCCAAGGCAAAAGTGTGGGAAGGCTCAAGACACAAACTCCCTCCCCTCACCCTTTCAGCAGGACCCAGGACACTGGTGGGGCAACACCTCTGTGCAAGAGCCCATTCTCCAGGCATCAGGCCTGCCACAGSCCTGTGGGACACACAGGGAGGGGATGGGCATGACAGTGGGTGCTGCCCTGCAGCCATAACCCCAGAGCAGCTGTGCAAGCCAGGCTAGTCGCCCAACATCTATTCCCTCCTTCCTGCAAGCCCCAGCATCCCCCAGCACCTTACAAAGGTCCCATGGTTGCTGGCACCCTGGCACAGGAGTGCTGTGTGCCTGAGCACCGTGGGAAGAGGGCAGGAAAGCTCAGGCCAGCCAGGGACCCCTAGGGCTGGTGAGAGGGATCTGTGTCCCCTCCTCTGAACTTATGCAAGCCACGGGTACCCAGAGCCTCCACCCAACCTGGCTGCACCCACACACCCATCCCATCATCTGCTGTCTCTACAGGGCGATGGAGGGGACCCTGGTGAACAGTGAGCTGCAGTGTTTTGCCACAAACCAAGTTTTTTTCACCCAAGCAATTAGCTAACCCTGAGCATCGCTACATGTCCCTGGTGCCAGCTACTGCTTCTAGTCAATTCTCTCTTCGTTAGCTTGGGTCACTGCATGAGGAGTTAGGGCTCCTGTCCTCACCCCCTTCCCACCCTCGAGCACATGGAGACCCACAGAGTTTACATCATCCCTGATGCACAGGACCTGCTTTCTGCAAAGTCACCCATCCCCTACTCAACCCCTCATCTTAAATGTGGCAGAACCCAGCTCCACAGCACTGCATTTCCCAGCAGGATCAGACTGCGGTTCCTGTCCTCCCCTGGGGCAGGTCCTCCAGGACAGGGCAGGGGGAGGCTGCACAGCATCACCCAAGCGTGCCGTGAAATGCCCACATGGTAGGGAGCCACAGCTCCCACGGGGTGACTCCTGGCTTTGGCAGATGAACCACCTTGCAGCCCAGGGTCCTTCCTGGGGTGGGTGGCACAAGCCCAATCCTGGGGACAAGCTGGGGAGGAGAGGCTGAGCAGGGCACTGTGAGGGATGTTGGGGAGAAAGGGGACCACGGGAAAGGGCAACAGCACCCTGGAAATCCTTCTCCCTCCACCAGACCCTGAGCCCACACCAGGGATGGGTGAAGCAGAGCCAAACCTGCCCATGTCCTGGGGGATGGAGCAGGTGGGATCCCACCCACGTCTGCTGGCCTTCCCCCTGCCTGCAGACCAGCCAAGCCACGTTCTCAATGTCCCTCATCTCCTGCCGTCACAGGACAGCCAGGACCTAGGGTTGCTCAGCCTGAGCTGTAAATGCTTATCAGCACTATTTGGTGAGCAAGACCCAGAAAAGGAGAGATGGGGCCATGCTCTCAGCGAAGCCTTGTGCCTAGAGGAGCACCCCTGATGCATGGGGTAGGTTAGTGAATCACTGCCTGCTTTTTCCTGCCCGTCGGTAAGGGATGCAAAGACATACTGTGGGAGCATCTCCCAACGGCTCTCACCTGCCAGTGCAGGTTTCTTCCCCTCTCAAAGGTATAGCAGAGAGATCTTGCACTAATGAAGTGATCAGGAGGGGCTCCCAGCACTAGGGTCTCCACCAGCGTGAGTGGTGTTGGCTGTACAGCCTGTGAGCGAGCCATGCCGCTGGTGTTCAGCAGTGCCAGACACATGCCCTGTCTTTGCAGGGTGGCCGTGGTGGGGACCAGGCTGCCCTGCCTGGGGACAGCCTCCTGCTTCCATCTGAGGCCATGTCAGGCTGTGCCCCCTGCAGTGCCCTAGAGAAAGGGGATACAGGACTATACGGGCCCTTGCTCTGCCCCATAGCACCATCATCACATGCCAAAGCCCAGCATTACCTGCTGGCTGGCTGGACACCCCAAGAAGCAGCGTTCAACTCCCACTTCTGTGTTGGCTTTCAGTTGCTGACTGCAAAGCGCCACCGGAGCTGGAGCACGGCTTTGTCACCTTCTCCTCCAAGAACAACCTCACCACCTACCGAGCAGCCATCCAGTACCACTGCCAGCACCCCTACTACCACATGGCCCCCAACAGCACCGGTGAGCGGTGGGGCCAGGCCACATCCCCATGGCATGGGGTGGGTGGGTGCGTGGCCATGCACGCATGTGTTTGCAAGTGGGGGGAGCTTGGGATGGCCACTCCAGGATGCTCTGCAAGCCGCAGGCTGTGGATGTAGCCTACACACATTGTACCCTGCGTCTGCACTGCCCGGATTGTGAGACTGGCCGCATCCCACTCCRCAATGAGGTAGGATGAAGTTAGCACTGCCTGGTGCTTTGTCCACGTATTTTGCAGCCTCAGCAGAGCAGTGTGGCTGCTCTCCTGTGCTCTGCCTTCTCACCCTGCTGTCTGCTCCCTGCAGCATATGAAATTTTCTGTGTCTCTGTGAAAGGAGCTGTTGCTGGAGAGAGCACCAGGTCCAGCAGCCCCAGAAGGGTCTCCACAAGGGTCCTCATCCTAGCACCCCAATGTCCAGAGTAGCCAAAGCTGAACAGACAGCAGTGGGATCATGGCAGACTGGGTTTCCACCTTATCTCCGTGGTCCACAATCACAAGGAGACACCACAAAGTGCATTGCCAAGCACCACAGGTCTCTGCACCCTTTGTACCCAGTTCTGGGCAGCAGAAGGGGTGTGCACACACCCCAGCCCTTCTTCCTCTTCCTCCCTCAGCAAGCAAAGCCAAAGGATTTCCTCACATTCCTGCCTCCCTGTTCATATCCCCCTGCACACCCGCTGGCAGGGTGCATCTGGTCCCAGCATCCGGCATGCATTAGCAGAACGGGCACTGGCAGCATTAATGGGGCGGCAGCTCCCAGCCAAGGATGAGGGGGCAGCACAGCCCTCCAGAAGGCAATGAAACTGAGGATGGTGGCATGTCCCCTGGCTGGGGACAGGGCTGCCAGGGCCCCCCAGGGAATGGAGCACAGAGAGCGTAAAAGGGAGGTCACCTCCTGCTCTGGAAAAGGGATCAAAGGGTCCTGACAGCTGGGCAACATCTCGCTGCAAAAGACACCCCCTCATGCCAGGGCCACAGCCCAGCTAATGCTTTGCTCTCTTCCAGCCACCTACACATGCGACGCATCGGGGGTATGGAGGAGCGAGGAGCTGGGGACCAAGCTGCCGTCCTGCCGACCAGGTACTAGTGCTGGGGCGGTCAGTTCCCGCGGCAAGGGGTGCGGAGCAGGGATGTGCAGGGCAAGAGGATGCCTCCGTGCCTGACCTGAGCTGCTGCTTCCCTAGGCAAGGACCCTGCTCCTTGGTGACGATGCCATATGCCTTGGCTATACACATCCAACTGCTGCAATGTATGGCCAGGAGAGTGATGGGACAGAGGCCTCCTGCTATCTCAGCTGGCCCAGACGGTCAGGGTGCAGTGGTGGCACTGGGCAGCAGTGATGAGGGCACGTCTCCCTGGCAGTATAGGGCAGCAGTGGGGTCACAGCCATCCCAGCTGTCAGGCCTCCCTGAGCTCCCCACTCCAGCAGACAAGGAAACCAGCAGCCCCAGGGCAGAGCTCACTGGCCATGTTCAGCCCCCAGCATCACCAGAGATGGCTCCAGCCAAGGGCAGAGCATTACCTGCCCAGCACCGCTGGCTGTCAGCTCCCATTAGCAGTGTGTCCACATGCAGGAGCAATTAGCACCTCTCCGAGCCTTGCAGAAAAACCCAGCCACTTCGCAGGGAAGGAGAAGTCCCAAGCCTTTGAGCAGTGGCAGAAATGTTTGCAGCCAGCAAGTTTCCAGGCCAGGCGCCCACTCGGGATTAAACAAAAGTCCCTGGGATGTTGRCTGGCCATAGCCTAGCATTGGGCCAGGTCTGGCTGCTAGGCGGGGGGGCTGGAGGCAGCCTTGGGTGCGGATTGTGGTTGGATGTGCAGGGACTGCTCTCTGGAGAGGTGCAGGGATCCGGCTGCCGTGCAACAGCTGCAGCTGCAACCACCCTGGGGTTCAGGAGCTGGCTCAGCCCCATGGAGGGTATCTGCTCTCCAGCCACCCTGAGTGACTGCAAGGCCAGAGGAGGGACCCCCTGAGATTCCCTGCAGCCCACGGAGCTCCAAGACCAGGGCTGTGGCTGCTCTTGTTACAGCAACTGCTCCCTGCATCTCTCCTTGATGTTTCAGCCTGAACTAATTTGAGCTGGGAGCATACGGGGACATCTTTTGGGGCCATAGCTGCTTTCATGGGCCGTTTCCAGGCCTCCTGATTAGTGACAGAAGTCAGAGAGACTTCAGAAAAATGGAAAATCCCAGAGAGAGGGTGATGCTCTCCTGAGATCGGGATCTGCAGGCAGCAGCTGGCCAGCTGCTCTTCAGATCTTCCCCCGTGTCTCACGCCACCTCCCCATCAATAGAAACTCCTCTTCCAGGCCACTCCACGCCTGCCTCTGCCATTAGTGGGAGCATTTGCAGCCTGGTCAGCGTTTTTGATATGTAATTTAATAGAATAAATATTTGGCTGGATGCAATTCCTCTAAAATCATCTCCCTGGGACGGCTGTCAGCTTCGGTGCAGCAGACCAGCTGGGCTGGGCTGGGACGCAGGAATTATTTGCCTGAGCACGTTTTCTATTCCTTGCAGCACTGGGAAAGGCAGGGGAGCGGAGCAGAAGCAGAGACACCCACCATGCTCCCTCTCTGCCGGAGTTGCAGTTTTCCTAGCAGCAGATCCCAGCCGCAACAAATCCGTGTTAGCAGCTCCTGGTGCTCCTGCCCTGGTTGCAAGGCTGACTCTCAGCCCCGACCCCATGGCCCTGGGGGTCAGACCCTCTTTGTGTGAGGCCTTGCATCCTCCCCTCCCAGCACAGGGGGCATCAGGGCAGAGTTCTGGCACTTTCCATGGAGGATGTGAGTTCCCCTTGCAGACTCGGGCGGATGACACCAGCACCTGAGCTGCTGCGATTCGGGACTCTTCCAGCTGTAGAAGGGCAAGCCCAAATCGGCTCCCACAACCTCCCAGCAACATCAGCACCCCCAAGCAACCTGGGAGTCCCCCTCCACAGTGCTGCCACAGGCATGAACCAGCCCCACCACCACCAACCATGTCCCAGGGCTTAAGTTCCCCAGGGGCAGGATTGTCCCTGCCCACCATGTCCAACCCTCTCAGAGCCACCTTCAGCATGCTGAGTCCCTCCTCTTCCTCACACTGTGTCAGAGCACCTGGATAAAGCTCGTGGAGGCAAACCAGGCAGCACGTCAGGGCTCTTCAGACATTAATTCTGGGTCTGTTGAGGAGCTGAGCAGAGGGATGCTGGTTTGGCTGCCAGAATTGTGGTGAGGACTTGAGATGCTAGGCAACATCCCATGGCCGAGCCTTCTCCAGCCACAGCTCCTCCGGGAGGGCAAATGCCATGGCCGTGAGACCACAGACCTCGTGACGGGTCTTGGAGCAAGGGGTGAGGCTGGGCTGATGTCAGGCTCCAGTCCGCCCACCGGCATTCCCCTGGGTTTCTTGGCACACTAAGCAGGAGCTGGACAAGCAGCTGGATGGTCTGGGAAGTGCTGAGTGAGCTCACGGGGCACAGTGAGGCTGCAGGATTATTCATTTGGCCTTTCTGCTTCTGAAGTGGTGTGGATCTAACCAAATCACTCCAGAAACCGAACTGCAAAGTGAGGAATTGCAAAGGGCAGGCTGGCCCTCAAGCTATCTCCTTGTCCCACTCAAGGGAGGAGCTCAACTGTACAACAACCCTTTAAGTCACAGCCCTGTTTTACTACAATCCAGGCTTGGCAGAAATCATAGCATCTGCCAGGTCTTTGAGATAGCAGAAGGATCCCTCCACTTGCCATTCCCTAAGGAATCTGGTAGCACCACGATCCCCATCTGGAGCACAGATCACATCGGTGTAAGCCGAGACTAAGGTCTGGTACTACTTAGAGTGCTTGAAGTCCCACCCTGGCAGTGTTTTGCTGAATTCATGCCTGACTTCAGTGTCAGGAGATCTGGGGTAGCTAACCCTGGATGAAAGCCTCCACAGCCCCATGGTGTGCTATACACAATTCTGACTGTCAATATTCATTCCCAGTGGGCAACAGCTCACTCTTTACGTCACATGAGCCTGTTATTTGCAGGGTAAATCCTCCAGCTGCTCTGGAGTAGAGGTCCAGCACACGGGACCTTGGCAAGAGCCCACCCTTTTCATCAAGGGCTCTCCACCTCCCTTCGTGACAGGGCCACATGTGCTGCAGCCCTGCCCTGACAGGTAGCAAGAGCTTGACCCTTCCCAAGCTCAGTGGAGACTCTTTGGGCATGAGACCCACCTGGGCTGGTAGCCAGAAGTGTGCCTAGAAAGTCCATGGTCTCATGGCCAAGAGCATTCACATCATCCTTTCACAGCCTCCAGCAAGGGTGGGGAAGGAGAGGGCAGCTGGGAGGCTACTTTTTTGGAGCAAACTTTTGGGACTAACTGGGCCTTGACTGCCCATGACCAAACCGAGGATGGACTCCCGCAGAGCCAGGACAGCAGGAGCAGGGACATCTCCCAGCTCTGAAGATGCATCCTTCCCTGGTCCATCATGGGATCTAGTGGCTCAACTTGGTTTCAGACCTGTCTCATTGCCAGCAGAAGAATGGCCTGTTTGGGCAAGCTGCCATAACCGTGGGAGCCATACAGCCACACTCCAGGGTGCATGTGCGCTGGGGAGGTGCAAGGCCCCACTGTGAAGGTATTGCAGGCCCCAAAGGTGCAATGATGGATGGTGCTGAGTAATGTGTATTCATCATTGCAGGTAGATTATGCCAAAGGCCTAGCAGTACCTTCTGGGACAGCTTGGGTCCTCCCTTGGGTCTCCCAGGGTGCCATGTGGGAGCAGATGCCAGGACTGGGGTTTCCATGGGCACCTGGGGAAAGGGGGCCCAAATCCTGGAAATCAACAGGTTCTACTGACCCATAGACAAGACACTTCTCTGATCTATGCCTCCTTGTCCACAGCCACAGAAAGCATGGGACATCCAGAGGGCTTGGTATGGCTATTTTTAACTCTTGAAGAGCTGGACCCAATTGTCCTGGGGCTGTGAGCAAAGAAAGATGCTTTGTGCTCCAAAAGTATTGCCAGAATAGCTCAGACAGCAGAGAGAGGGGAAGAGCCCAAAGACATGTAGCAGGTTGGTGACAGAGGCAGCACTAGCACTGAGGTCTCCTGGTCTCATGTCTGAGCCGTCAGGCTTAGAGAAACATAGGGTGGCTCCTACTTCACAGAAGAGACTGGACAGCCCATGCAGGCTTCAGACTGGCCTCTTTGTCCGTGACTAGCTTCACAAGGGCTGAACAAGGTTACCCCACCATCCTCACGGAAGAGCAATAGACTGCCCCTTTCCCAGGAGGGCAAACCGCTGCCACCAGAAACGGTGCCACCAGGCAAGGAAGACACGAAAGGAGTTGGGGCTGCCTTTAGGAAGCAAAATCCTTCAGAAGGACAGATGCGTTCCTTTCCCAGATGTACCTCCAAAGACCTGTTAGCATAGGGGATGGGGTGTAATGCCCAGCCTGCTCCAAGCTCTGAAGCACACTCTGCCAGGAGAAGGTGAAGATGGCAGGGAGGATGGGCTTTATCCACCAAGAAAAGGAGAAGAGTTGCCCTCTATGGAAAAAAAAGACACAAGTGACCATTTGGTTTGAAGATAACCAGCCATGTGGCATAATCTACAGGGATGTCCCTTTTCATTTGTTCCCTAGGTAAGTGCTGGGAGTAACTGTCCTGTCCTTCTTGTCCCCAGTGTGCGGCCGGCCGGCTCGTCCTCTGCCTGGGATCATCAAGCGCATCATTGGTGGGCGAAACGCAGAGCCTGGCTTCTTCCCCTGGCAGGCCCTGATTGTGGTGGAGGACATGTCCCGGGTGCCCAACGACAAATGGTTTGGCAGTGGGGCCCTGCTTTCAGACTCCTGGGTGCTAACAGCCGCCCACGTGCTCCGCTCCCAGCGGCGAGACAAGACTGTCATCCCCGTCTCCAAGGAGCATGTCACCGTCTACCTGGCCCTTCATGACGTGAGGAACAAGATAGAGGCCGTCAACCGGACAGTGGAGAGGATCATCCTCCACGAGGAGTTTGACATCCAGAACTACAACCATGACATTGCTCTGGTCAAGCTGAAGGAGAAGGTGACCATGGGGAACTACGTCATGCCTGTCTGCCTGCCCCAGTTTGAGCACGAGCTGGAGGGGCCTCACCCTAACACGCTGGGGCTGGTGGCTGGCTGGGGTATCTCCAACCCCAACATCACGGTGGATGAAATCATCAGCTCGGGCATGAGGACGCTGTCTGACATCCTGCAGTACGTCAAACTGCCAGTGGTGCTGCATGCGGAGTGCAAGACCAGCTATGAGTCGCGGTCAGGGAACTACAGCGTGACCGAGAACATGTTCTGCGCCGGCTACTACGAAGGTGGGAAGGACACTTGCTTGGGAGACAGTGGAGGAGCCTTCGTCATCCAGGACCCGGGAACCCGGAGATGGGTGGCTCAAGGGCTGGTCTCATGGGGTGGCCCGGAGGAGTGCGGCAGCAAGCAGGTGTACGGTGTGTACACCAAAGTCTCCAACTATGTGGGCTGGGTGGAGAAGAAAACAGGGTCCTCAGAGAGATGGACATTTCTGGAGCCGGAGCTGGAGAGATGAGTGACTAAGCAGCCTGCTGCCGCAGCTCCCTTTCTTGTTGTTGTTGTTTTTTAATATGCTCCAGACTCTGGTCTTTCGCAAGCAGTAGCCACGATGCTTAGCGCACGCCAGGCCTTTGCCAGCCCTCCACGTCATTTGTTTCGCTTGGTCCCACGTCCCTTCACTTGCGCTCTTAGGAAATGCTTGCTAGGGAGCTGGGGGAAGGGAGCAAAGGGCAAGATCTAGCTGGCATCCTCAGCTTGTGCTGCCCATCTCCAAACCTCACCCATGCTCCCAGGGAGCCCCCCTCCAAGCCAGGACAAAGGCACAGCGATGGAGGCAGCATTTCCCTGCCACCAAAGCTTTGGGCCATGCACAGAGAATTGCCTCCATCCCCAGGCCTCTCCAGCCGGATCTTCCCTTCAGATGACACAACTGCAGGAGCTACAGAGGCTACGGACAGCGCGGGAAACCCAGCTGGGCAGGCCTGGACCTCACAGGTCCCCCACCTTTTCTATGCAAGGAGTAGTGAGAGAGCCCTGGGGGTTTGCTACTATTTTTATTSGTAAACAAATGTTCTTGCCTGACGGCATCTCAGGTGATATCCACCTGGCCCCAGGGATGTGAAGATGCATCCACATTAGCCCTAAACTTCAGCCATGGCTGGAAGGCTAATGGCTGCTGAGACAGCACCAACCCAAATGAGCTACCCTTACCCCACCATGTGGGATGGGTGCCCTGCAGAGGACACAAGGACAGGGAGCGGGGTTTGGACTCAGTGTCACCCTCACCTCCAGCCACCAAAACTTCTCTGACCCTCCATCACCTCAAGCCCTCTCCAGTCCTCCCCCGAGACTAGCTCTTGGAATGGTTTCCAGCCACAGCAGACCTCCCAAGGAAAGTTTTCCAATACACGAGACAGCATCACAGCTGCTGTAGCTAAGCAATACCTATTTTCAGCAGAATCGTTTCAGACAAAATGCCCTTCCTTGGGGTTTCACCTCTTCTTTAGGGGCCTGGGTAGTCCTGCATGGCAGCATGTTCATTCTTGTAAGAACCTAGTAACTTTTAAACTGCTTTGAAGGCCATTGATTTGGCTGATTTACAGGTTACTGATGGTGTTCAGTGTTTGTTCATGGCTCTTCTGGCCTATTGCAGGTGTCCAAGTCATTCTAGACTGACCGTAACACACCAGAAGTTTTCACATCTCCCCAGCCTCCCTCCATGGCCCATGCAGACAAGTAAGCCCCACCAAGGAACAAGGTCAGGTGAGCTTACCTTCCTTCAGCGGGGACATCATCTGCTTCACTTGCCAGCAAAGCCCTCCTATAGCTGTAAGCAACATGCAAAAATTGCCAGCTGTCCTCTCTGCGTGCCTGTAGCCTCCTTTGAGCCTGTCTTCCTCCTCCTCCTCCTTTGGTTTTGCCATGCAAGGAAGGAGTCAACAGTGAGTGAGCCACTCTGCCATTCTGCTATCATCCAAAAAGCCATTTGTAGAGCATGTAGAGCAGCAGAAGGCCTAAGGAAGGTCGCACTTGCAGACACACTAAGAACTGTACTCTTGGCTATGTCATGTAACGGCAAGGTATTTATATATATATATATATTTCTTTTTTGATACTACATTCTGTAAAATATCCGATGTCATGTAAGGATGGTTCTGTGTAATCTTCCTCCTGAGAACAAAATAAAACTTTGATATGTACTGAGTTTGTGCTCTGAGGCTTTTATTCCAAGAGGGACATGGTCAAGGCTGGTTGCTAGTCTCTGCCACGCACGCCTGCGCTCCCAGGGGGATTCTCACACTGTCCCTCACCCCAACGGCTGCTCAGCCATGGCCCGCACAGCTTCATGGGCTGAGACAGACCCCGACCAGCCGTGAATACAAGTTGCAAAAAACAGCAACAGATGAGATCCTGCCCTTCAATTATTTATAGCCTTAGCACATCACTGAAGACGGGGGCGGTGGCAGGAGGAGAGTGCAGCAACCTGTATGCTGAGAATAGCAATTAAATTTGAGTTCAATTGACATGCGGAAAAAATAACAGGTATGTGACTTTTGCTTTAAAAGGGGTGAAAAATCAGCCCGTCCCTGCTAGCTGTTGGACTGAGAGAGCGTGTCTTCACAGGAGAGGCTCTGCAGCAAGCACAGATAGGAGCTGAGGCAGGGACACAGTTCTGCCGGGCATCTCTTCTCCACACCACAGGCTGTGAAAATCCAGCCTTTGGAGAGAGCTTAAAATCATAGGCACTGTTTCCTACCATGTGCCTGGATCAAGGGCTGAGAGCTGGGTTATTGATCCCTATTTTCCTATGGCACAGAACTGAAATAACAGCGCCGGGCTCCTATGGGTTGGCAGCGGGGAGGAGGGCGGCGGGTCTGGCTTACTCGCTCATGTGTCTGCTAACATGTCCAGAGACATCAGAGGGATGAAGGGGAGGAGAGAGAAAAAGCAAAATCAAGGCACGGTCCCCTGAGCATTAAACCATCAGCTGTAGGATCTGAGCCTAGACAGCTCCGGGGCAAGTTAAGAAATACTGCTGCCCTATAATAGATCAGTCATAAATACAGTCTCTCCTCCGCCTCCCGTCGATAGCTCTGCCGGGAAATCCCCGACGCAACCCAGCCCTCGCCCCCTGCTCACCAAGCCACGATGCTGCTGAGTGCCAACCCCTCGTGCCCTGCGGCTGCTGTGGCTGGCTGCAGGGAGGGCTGGGAACGGGCAGCAGAGGAGAAAAGCGAGAGCAACAACAACGGACTTTGCATTTGCTGGCACCTCGCGACCTGCCGGAGTGGTGAGAGCTTCTCTCCAGGGATACAGGCGCAGAGACAGCAATTTATCAGTCTGGCTGCAGTGAAAGGCCACCTAAATGTCCCTGGGTGAGGTTTGCCCATCCCTAGCTGCATGCGAGTGCCAGGCATGAGCTGAGAATTGACTGCAGCAGAGCCTAACCTCAGATGGGCCAGGGGGGACAGCCGGAACCTGCCCAGGACCCACAGGGAGGTAGAGCATCCTTCATCCCTCAGCCACCTTCCCCAGGATGGGCTCGCTGTCCCCATGCCAGCTGGGGGGCTGGCCACTGCTCACCATCCCTCGGGGCTGAGCTGAGCCGTGGGGGCTTGCTCTGGGCTCCAAAAGTGCCAAGAGCCATGAAAAGCAGCACTTTGAGGGCAGTTTGCTAAGAAATAAGTGGGAGATGGGCACAACTACACGTTGGAGAGGGGTATCCTGGAAGGAACCCAAAAATGAGGCCGTGGCTGATATGCCCATGTATGCATGGGTGTCTCTGAGTAGCGGGTAGGGGATGAAGGGGCTGCATGGTGGAGGGGACATGCACGCACAGCACGAGGAGACAGGCAGGCAAGCAGGCAGCGGCTGGGAGGGGACCAGGGAAAAAGCAGTGTATGCATGCAAGGCCGTGGGTGGGGGAGCGCAGCGTGTGCACAGAGGGCATTGCAGGGGGGTGAGGGATGGTTCTGCCCTTGTAAAAGAGCAGAGAGACCCAAGCAAGAAAATAAGGACCCCTGCAGGGATGTGGTCTCCACCAGAGTTGGCTTCCCAGGCGGAGGCAAGGGAGTTCCCCCTCAGCAGCTGGGTGGTTGGGGAGGCTGCAGACAGCCAGACGTGATGACTGGGGCTGGGAAAACCTCAGCATGGGAAGAAGAGGGCTACGGGCAATGGCAAGAAACTTGGCCACATCTCTGCTTCATGACATAACGCCAGCGGGGAGAGGGCGGGCTGCTCCCAGCGTGGGGAGAGCTGCGCAGGAGGGAAGGGAGTTGGTCCAGGCTGCAGGATCAGCCTCCTCCGCCCCAGCAGAGCCACTCCGCCCCAGCTGCCCCAAGCAAGGAGAGACCTCCTCCAGAAAGACAGGTCCATTCAGATACGAGACCCTTTGGGTCCCAAGCACTCCCTCAGCCACTGTTCCCCTGCCAAAAACGCTTGGGACATCACTGATATTCACTCCAAGGGGGACAGGTCATGCTGGCTCTCCTTCCTGGGGAAGTCCCTGCTGGTGGCACCAGGCTGGTCCCCAGCCCTGCTGCCGTGGCACCACTGCCCCCCAGGCAGAGTTGGGGGCCAGGAGGGGTTTGAGGCCCTGCGCCTTGCATTGTACGGGCGTCTCCAGTGCTCTGAGACTGGAGAATCACAGCAAGAGACCAGCTCATCCACAGACCAGGACCATATCAACGTAGGATATGGTTTGGGGGGAACCATGCTACAGGGAAACGGCTGGGCACAGGGATAGGGGGAGGGCTTCTCCCATCTGGGGAGGGCTGGCCCGTCGCAGTGCTGGCAGGTCACTGGTCCCAGTGCTTCCCAGTACAGTGCCAGAGATCTCGCAGCTCCATCTGCTGGCTCCACGGCCAGGGCTGCGGAGCAGGGTAGGTGCTGGGGAAGAGTGACAGTTGGTGGGATGAGCAGGACAGAGCACTTAAGAAACAAAATCCACATGGCCCCTGCATCACACAGGGTTTTCTTGTTATTTTATCTTTTTTTAACCAATAACCTGCAGGTTGCATGTATGAAAATACGGGAGAATCTTACACCAGCAAAAAAAGCAAACTCACAGTGAGCAGCGTAAAAGGCCCTGCAGGACACAGCAGGGAGGAGAGCACCTGGGAAGCTGCGTAGCCAGGGCTTGATGCTACGCAAGGTGCGCCAGTGACACTGGGTTTGGTTAACGCCTTTCCTTCAGCCCATCTTTCTTCCATTAATTCAGTCATGAAATCTTTTCTATCATGTCCCTCTTCAGCATCAAATCATTTGCAAAGTCAGGAGGGGATGGATGCAGCTGCCTTGGTGGCTCTGCAGGTCTGGCCTTCATTGGACTTATTTGCCAGGCAGCCCAAAAAACAATTTCAGTACCCAGAGTAGTTTGGGGGTTGTTCACTTCAGCTCTTACTACTTGCGGTGAGCAGCAGGTCTCCCAGTGTCTGTGTTTCTGCTCCTCGACCAGCCAGGCAGTGTATGAACCCCAGAGAACAYGGCAAAGAGTGAGAGCCTGAGCGGTGGGATGGAGGTTGCCCCCACAGAGCTATGGGGCTGGCCACACCGTCACCCCACATCCAGGTTGCCGCAGCGAGACAGAGGCACCCAATGCCCCCCACCTGCCCCATGGGCACGTGTGTCCAGGGTGGTGGGATGCTGGAGGGGATGGGGAGTGAGTGGATGCCCATGGCACGGGACATTTGGGCACTCTCTGGCTTTCCCCCAGGCTTACGTCTTACAACCACACATCTGAATTTGAGTGCAACACCCACCACGCTGCATCCCCTCCCTTTCTCGTGACCCGCTGGTGGGGAATCAGGCCCAGTCCCCCACCTCCTGCAAGATGAAGCTGGAGGCTCCCAAAATCCACCTTGCCCTCTGGGTACTGGGGAGGGACTCAGGATGCCACTGCTCAGCCCCAGGCTGTTCCTCACCCAGCACAGACACCCTGGCTGGCTGCAGATGGAGGGGCTGACCTGTTTCCACCCCTGCCCCCACAAAACAGTCCCTGCAGGATTACCCCAGAGGGGCTGAAGCAGTAGCCTTAGTGCCCTAATGTGAGCCAAATGCCAGCCCCAGCTGCACCCTGAGCTCTTCCCCTGGCTGACAGCACTGCAGGAGTCAAGTGCCCCAGGGCTCAGGTAGGGTTGCAAGCCATTTTACAGATGACGAAACTGAGGCACAGCATGGCTGCACAAACTTGCCTAGCACCGCCTGAGACGTGACCACCTCTGAGGCTGGGCCAGGCATGGGAGATGGGGGAAGGCTCCCATTACCACGATGGTTTTACAGCTCATGAGAGAGCATGAGACCCTGCCATACCCAAAGTTTTGTCCCTTAAACCCCAGGCAAGCAGGCAGAAAGAGATGAGCAGAGGCAGACTGCTTCCCCTGGGGGCAGCAGGGGTGTGCCTTCAAAACAGGCGTCCGGTGCGGTTCATAGATAAAAGAGGTAATTCCCGCAGCTCTGTCTGTGCAGGCAGCGTTCCACCCTGCCCTCTGAACCCATCCCTTGCTAGAGGCCGGGGCTGGCTGCCCCCGTCCCCGCTGCTCTCACGTGGCCAAGCCATGCTCCTCCATCACCTGTGTCCAGTCCCAGGGCAGGGTTTTGGGGTTGAGAGCCTGGACCACCTTCAGGTCCCACTCATCCTCTGGATTCACCTCATCTATCAAGTGATAAAATATCTCCCTCCAGGTGTCCATGTGCAGTGGGTCCATCTGTCCTAGGGGCTGGGCTTGCTGTCTGGGCACGGGGCAGCGAGTGCCTGGGGGTGCCCAGCTGCCCCTGCTGCCTGGGCTGGCTGGGTCAGCAGCAGGCAGGGAGCCAAAGCCCAAGCACAAGAAATGAAACCAAAAGGAGTTTTGCCCACAGTGCCCAAATGGTTCTTCTCCAACTCCTGCGTGTCTTTTTCCACCTGCCGTGAGCAGAAAGGAGCAATGGGTCCCTGGCCCTGCCCATGCACTGCCCACAGGGCATCACCCACCAGGGTTGGAGGGGGGGACAGTCTTGTCTAACACAAAAACTCAGTCAACCACAACACGCAAAGAGGAAGAAACAAAAAGAAGCGTTTCAGCAACAAGGTTACCTTGTGGGCTCACTGCCACAGGCAATTCGGGATGCACAGTTGGGTCAGGAGAGCAATCAGGCTGTTTACATGAAAAAGAAATCCAGGAGAGTCTCTGAACTTCAGGGGGAGATCATACCAGAGGAGTCCCAATCTCTGCTGCCTCACTTCTGATTTACCCCACCACTTGCCCCCCCAGGACCCCAGGGCAGATGAACCTTGGTAACCACAGTTGTATTTGGGGCTTACGATGTGCAGGCTATTTCAAAAACTTCTGCAAGCATTTACAGACCAATTTCACCTTGGTTTTCTGGGCCAAAGTCGTGCCCACAGGACATGCTGTCCCCATGGGTAAGTCCTGCAGGAGCCCAGCAGCTCCTCTGCAGGGAAGGTAAGAGGCTGAGGGGTGCCAGGCTACAGGGGGACAACAGTTTTCCTCCAACTTTATGATGCCCACCAGGACCCCTGAGCCCTGCAGGGCRAAGTAGCAGCAGGCAGGAGTCAGCATCCTCCCCTTTGCCCAGACCCTGTAGCCCAATAAGTGCAATTTCCCCGTGATTGACCTAACAGGGCAGAGACTTGGGACTTGCTGCTGCAGCCTTCTTGCACTTGCCAACCTTGGGCACTCTTTGCCTCTACCGCAGGGAGCCCAGCCAGCCAGGAGGGGGTTGAGTTTGCCAGGGTGTTTTTCAGAGCCGTAGCCATAGAATCATAGAATGGTTTGGGTTGGAAGGGACCTTAAAAGTCACCTAGTTCCAACCCCCCTGYCGTGGGCAGGGACACCTTCCACTCAATCAGGTTGCTCAAAGCCTCATCCAACCTGGCCTTGAACACTTCCAGGGAGAGGGCATCCACAGCTTCTCTGGGCAACCTGTTCCAGTGCCTCACCACCCTCACAGTAAAGAATTTCTTCCCAATATCTAATCTAAATCTACCCTCTTTCAGTTTAAAACCATTACCCCTCGTCCTATCACTACACTCCCTGATAAAAAGTCCCCTTGCGAAAGCTCAGCACCCAGATATTTCTGGAGGACAAAGCAATCTCTGGCCCCTGGTGACACAAGGGACATCCACCAGTGCACGGGACCAGGGTAGATGCTGCTGTACACAGCTCATAGGAGGCAGTGCCAGCCTTCACCGGCACTGGCTCCCCATGACTTTGCTGCAAACCTCCAGCTCTAGGTGCCCCTCAGCTGCTTTGGGTGCCCAGTTCCACCAAGGCAAAAGGCAGGAGAGCATCAGGATGTGTCTCCCTGGAAGCTRAGCCCAGCTGGTGGATAAAGGCAGCCCCCAGCTTCCCTCCGAGCTGCTCACACGTACCTAGAAAAGGCTTTGGAGAAATTAAAAAGCACAAATGCATCCTTGAGCTGAGGAGAAAGGGCTTGTTTTATTCTTGCAAGTACACTCATCCTTTGCATGGGGCAGCTGAGGGTCGTCCTCATGCAGAATATGTCCCATAAGAAACCATCAGACCCACCAGGCTCACTGAGGCTGTGGGACAAGGTGCCTGGCTGAGGCACCCCATCCCCCCACGAGCCAGGGGAGCCTCGCCATGCCACGAGCGAGGGCTGACCTTAGGCACCCAATTTTCCAGGCACTCCATCAGCCCCCCCAGCCATCACGCCTGTTCCTCTTTGCGAGCTCCAGCTCCCGCTACTTCTTGGTGAAATAAAGCAGGACGAAGAGGAGCACTGCCAAAACACAAAGCAAAGAGCTGCCAATGCAGCAGCAGCATTTCCAGGGGAAGTTGCTATTGAAGGGCGAGGGGTGCTGGGTTGGGGTTGCACAGGGCCTCGTGCCCTGGTGTTTCAGGGTGCGATGGGTCCTGGCCTCGTCTGCATCCGTCAAGGTCTCCCAGGCATCCAATGCTGGGGCCAGCCTCGACTTGCTGCAAACGCCGAGCTGGCAGCCCTCACAGCGGGCACTGTCATGCRGTCCCACCACCTGTGCATCCACCACGACTTCCAGGAGGTCGGAGGGCTGGATGGGCAGGTGGTAGAAGTACTTGAGGATCTTTAGCACCAGGTTGTGCAGAAGCGTCTCCATGGTCTCCTTGCTGAATTCAGGCTCCTCCAGCCGGGGGTCAGGGCACCGTCTACACGCCTGGCGAAAGGCTCGCATCCACACCATGCCATGGCCCCAGAGCCGGCACATGTGGAACAGGACATGCGCTTTGGCCGAGGACCACTCATGAAAGCACTGGGAGCACCGAAACCTGCCAGGGCACAGAGGAGACCAGCTCATCCTGGGCTCCCTGTGCTGAGCCAGTGGCTTCCCGTGCAGTCAGTAGAGACCAGGGCAGCTAGGGCTGATGGATTAACTTCCCTCATGCAAGCTTTACACCGAACTGTCCTCCCCCTAACAGCATGATGCCAGTCTGGGGAGTTCAACACAGATGTGAGCTCAGGGCTGGCCCCAGCATTAAAGATTTTAGGAGCCAGGCTGCCTGCTGGGACCACCCTGGTCCCCTTTCCTAGACCATCCTTGCCCCACTGCCAGGAGCAGGGGTCCTTGGGGCAGGAAGCATCAGGCCCCAGGTCTATTTGGGGCTCCAGCCCCTCACCCATGCCGGCTCATCACAGCTCAGCGGAAAGCCAACGTCAAGCCCAGGGMCGGGGAAGTTAAAAAAAGAAGAAAAATAGAAGGAAAGTGTGGGTGGAGGCTGCAGGTCAGGTGAGATGTCTTGAGGAGTCGAAAGGTGTGTAACCCGCAGCTCTTCATCTTGCACAATCTGTGTGGGGGCTGGCAGCCAAGGTCTCCATTTGCTGCCACCCAGGCAGGGTGTCTGGTCRATGTCCAGAGTCCTGCCCGGCGTGGAAATGGTTGGGATGGGGCCTCTCATCAGCAATGCAGAGCTACAGCCTCTCTCTGCTCCAGGACCCCACAGCCTGGTGCAGATGCAGGGACTGCTGAGGCATCGCCCCATGTCCCAGCAGACAGCGGCTCATCTTCTCCTCATCCTCTGGGTGCAAACCCAGAAGATTTGGCTCTAGTGTGGTATAACTACCCCGCTCGCTGGAAGAGCTCTTTGTATCTTGACACCAATACCAGCTGCCCTTTGCCCAGCAGCTGTATCTTGGCCAAATACCAGCTGCCATTTGACCCTGTGGAGCTGCCGCACTCCCCTGCCCTCCAATTATCATGATTTTTTTCCAGTTTGGCAATAACCCACCAAGCTTGGAACAAAATGGGAAAACCCCTCCCAGCCTCACCCACCTCCAAACTGCCCCTTTCATGTCAAAAGCCATTTCCTACAAGCAAATTCTGAGAAAATGAAAGGTCCRCATTGCAGCCCATCGTCCCTGGTCCTGCTCCGACAGGGACCGAGCCAGCAGCCCCCTACCTCCCGAGTGCACGGCGCTGCACAAACTCCTTCCAGCCAGGCTTGAGGACATGCACCTGCAGGCTATCATCTTCCTGAAGTATCCATGGCTCTGTTAAGTGCATATCGGCAATCTTTGCTGCAAAAATGTCCTGCCAGGTCCCCATGGTCCCACCTGGAGCTGGGGAAGAGGCATTGACCAGGGTCAAGTTTGCGGCTTCTGGGTGCTGATAGACGTGTGCAACTTTCTTTTCCCCAAACTTTTCCTCTTTGCACAATGTCTTTGTGCTTGGCGAGAGGAACCTTTGCTCCCACGTGAGCAGCACTGCCCCATCCCGATACACAACAGGCTCTGCTGACGCTGCACCAGGTCCTGGCCAGGTGAAATRTCCCCCAAAGCAAGGACAAGGTGGGTTTCCCCAAGCCCCACACATGAACCCCTGACCCTGCTGAAGCCGTGCTCTCATGATGCTGCTCTGTCCATAGGCAGAGAGGTTGGAAAAGCAACCCCCTGCCAGGCTGTCCGTGCCCATCACTGTCATGGCAGCAGGGGCGAACCGGCAGAGATTGTGCCCAGCGTAGGAATAACAGAAGCAAAACCCACCGAAAACACAGGACTCAGCAGCTGATAAAGTCCCAGGTAGCCTTATCTCTCTCGATAGCTGCCACCAAGCACGGGTTGTTTTTAACAACTTTCAGCCAACTCGAGCAGAAAAARGCCTGATGTGAAACTGCAGAGTGGAAAGTTGGGGAGGATGGCACCGTATGTAAAACCAAAAGAGGTGAGGTGTGCTCCGAGCTGAGAGCACCCGGGGAAGGTATAAACAGCGGGGCCGGGGCTGCCTGCAGCCCTCTGCCCCCCAGTTCAACCCACTCCAGGTCCGCAGGTCCCCCAGGACTTCTCRTGGAGAGCAATGTAGGGCAAGGAGCAGGATAGATAAAATGCCAAATGATAATTGGTCTTGAGTTAGAGGAAGATCTGCAGCTTGATAAAGCAAGCTCAGCTTGCCATGGAAATAAAACCATCTTGTTTAGCGTGAAGCTTTCAGAGGAGACCATCCTGCGCACAGAGAGGGCACAAAATGCCCCAAAACGCCCGGTGTTGGAGGAAATGTGCTGGGTGGCTGCTGAGAATGAAGCCGCCATGGAAAGTTATGGCAGCTCCTTGTGCTCAGCGCCCAGAGYAGCACTCAGGCTCCCAGAAGCAGGGAGGGTTTAACACAAAGACTGTAGGATCTTAAAGCCTGCAGTAGGACAGACCTCTGTTTGAAAAAAGGGCAGAAGGATCTAGGAATCAGGCTTAAAATATTTCACATTGGTTTCAAATGAAGTATGTCCCTGTGGCAGCTCTTCTGGCTTGACACCCCAAAAGCCCGCATGCCCCCCAGGCAGCAGTGCCAGCGGCTGGCCCTGCCCTGGAGCCGGCTGGGGCAGCAGGATTGCTGAGGATGTAGGTGACGGCACCTGCAGCCTCGCAAGAGGGGCACGGTGGCTGCCGGCAGCAGGTGACAGCAGCTGTGAGATCTTAAGAGGCACCAGCACATCAGGCTCATCCTCCAGGTCCCAAAAGGGAGGCAAGTGATGTACATAAGTCCCAGTAACATAAGGTCAGCAGGGAGCCTCTGATCTTTGCTGCTGGAAGGGAAAAGCCAGCAAGTCATTTGTACCAAGAGCCCTCCAGCACCTTCACAACATGCGCTGCCCCTCCTGCGAGAGTGGAGGGAGGTGACGAGGTTCCGGGGCAGAGCCCATCTTCAGCTTCGAGGTTCTTCCCTGCTTTAAGGTCCTTCCACCTTTAATTATGCCTTGATGCTACGATCTGGAGCATGACTAGAAGGAAGGAAAGGAGGTTTCCTGGAAGCAGAGGAGCTAAGCCAAGGTCTTCAGGATCCTTATGGAGAGCTAGCAAAGCCCTAACCTGTGGATAGGACCTGAGTCACCCCCTTCCCAAGAGCCCTGCCATGGGGACATGGGGTCCCGGTTGGGCTGGGGCAGCGCCCTACAAGCAGGACGGTGAAGGAAGGGTTGTCCCACCAACATTTCCGATGCTCGCAGGTGGGCCAGGGGACATCCCTGGCCCAGGTCTGGTGCGTGGGGAAGAAGAGAGGGAGCAGCATATCTCCCTGGACCCCCTCCTATTCCTTTCCCAGAGCACGGTGCCCCCATTTCTATAGGTTCACTATAGAAGACCCCTTTGTGCACCCCGCTACAGAGGGGTCTCCAGGGCAGCAAATCTCCTAGTGCAGAAAGCTGGCACCGTGCAGTGCTTGGCATCGCTGTGCCACAGCATGGTGTTGGGAGCCATCAGCAGCAGGGTGACCGGGACAGCCCACCTTCCCTGCGGCATCTGCCCGTCCCCTTGGACCCCTCTATGTTAGGGGCTGAGATTTACCCGGGGGTTGTTGAATGCAGGAAAAACCTAAAAGTTTTGACATCTCCCCTTTACTTTGAGGGCAGCCGCGCCTATATTAAACACCTTGAGCTACCTCCTCCTTGAGGAGGAGGAGCCCTCCGGGGAGGCAGCCCTCTGTCCTGGCACTCTCATATTCACCCAAACAAACCCATCACTTCATCTGGGGGATCTGTGATTTCAGCCCAGCCCTTCCTCCCTGAGACTGCTGCCACGGGGCGGAGGGATGCTCCCCACCAGAGCAGACACTGCTCCCCATGCTGCCCACCCTCGGGGGCAAAACGCTGCCCCWCAGGCACGTGGCTCAACGGGGGTCCAGTGGCACCCCTGGCACAGGAACGGGCCCCTGCCTCCAAAACCCGGCTGTGATGGAAAGCGGCCCCCTGTTACGTCATGGCAACACAACTCAAATCACAACTCACGATGTGCCGAGCCCTCGGAGTCATCTCTGAGAAGGAGCCCGGCGCTCGTCCCTCTATTAAAGCCTTTGACTTGCTTTTACTAAAGGGACTTTCCCAGAACCACCCACAGAGCCGAAACTGCTTTGACGTCCTGTTCCACTTCACACACACCTCCCGGCGCTGCCCGAGCACCTTGCCACTTACCGGCACCTGCCTGGAAACAAAAGCTGCTCCTGCAGGTCCCCTCGCAGCCCGGCCTCAGCAGGGACCGGGGACAAGACCTGTCCCAGCCCTGGCACGACCCCACYGGGCTGGAGCGTCCCTGCTGGGGACAGACCCTGCCAATCCTCTCCATCCCAGTGTGCTGGACGTGGCTCCTCCACGGGATGCGTAAGGAGGCAAACACAAGGCACAGCCCAGGCGGTAATTTCCCTGCCGCTTTCGCACAGCCTGAAATTATTTTTGACTTCAGCTCCCACCCCCGGTGAGCTGCCCAGGTGAAAGGAGGAAGGTTTCCCAAGGCTCCTTATCCTCCTCTCCATCTCTCACTGTGTGTCAGCCTCCCTGTCCCCTACCCCTCCAGCCCAGGGACAAAGTGCCCACACTGTCCTGCTTGGCCCACATGTGTCCCATCCCTGCTGGGACATCCATCCCTTCCCTTTGGGGTCACCCCATACCCAGGTGGCTTCATCCTGCCAGCAGTCCCTGGGAGGGGCAGAAAGGGACATTCAACCCCTATCCCCAGGCAGGACCACAGAGCAGGACATCCCCTCAGCAACGGGGATGCTGTGTCTGTGGGCACGGCAAGGCTTGAAAGACAGATGGACTGCCATCTCAGCAACAGGGCATAACCCTAAACATTCCTCTGTATTTCACTGCTTGCTTCATACCAGGGCTTTTTTCCCGCTCTGAAGACTTCCCTCATCTTTTCCTGCACTAAACACGCCCAATTCTTTTCCATCAGTCATTCTTTCAGGGCTTTTTTGCTCTTTTCTCCAGGTCATCAGGGTGAATTTGATTTCTAACCCTCCTCCCAGACAACCCCTATCCCCTCCCTCAATAGCATATTGCCTTCATTTGAGCCATGCTTCCCCAGAAAAACCCTGCTTAATGTGTCTGCCATCACGAGCTATTGATAACTGCTGATGGGATATAGCTTCTTGGGTAGCCGTCCATCCACAGTGGCAGAATTTCCCATTTCCCTAATTTGCTTATGAAAATGTCACGTAAGGCAGCATGAAGATAGCATCGCTCTCACTTTCGCTGTGGTACTCAGCCCATCGCCCTAATGAAGAGAAAATGAGGTTGGTTTGACACAACAGGTTCCTGCTAAATTTGTGTTCTCAGCCCCAGCGCTGCCCTCTCGGTGTTTACCTCTTGGTGGCCTTACTAATTTATTCCAGCAGTTTTCTGGGTACAGAGGCGGGCTGACTCATGTAGAGTTTCCTGGATCCTCTTTTTTCCCCTTCCTTGAAGCAGATGGTGAATTGGACATCCGTATCCTCCTGGGAGACGGCTCCACGCCAACTGTCTGCACCCCTGTCCCCTTCCCACCTTGCCGCTGTTGACTGTGAACGCTTGTCACCCCATCACAGTGAAACCCACCACCTCTAGGGACAAGCAATGGCTGTAGGATCCCTTTCAGGCTGGACTGTCTTCATGGTCAAGCCCTTGGAGTAAAAGGGTCCACCTGTCCCAGGGTGGATTTGAGGCAAAGGGGATCCTCTAGAAATGGSGATATGCCCAAGCTGGACTGTAGAGAGGGGATATTGCCCCATCATCACTTGGATTTTTGGGATGGAGAGGGATGCTGAGCAATGGGGAGAGATTGAAGGGAGGAGGTGACTGTGAAGATGCAGGCAGGTACCACCTCAAATGGGTTTGGGCTCCCTGTTCATCTAGCAGGCCTCGTGATGGTCCCTGCAGGCATAAAGAGAGAGCTCGGCCCCCTCCGACAAGGCTCTGCCCCAGTGCCATGGATGGTGGGTTTGGTCTTGGGGGTGGTGGAGCGGGCAGGCCCAGGGCTCCTGCCTGGCTGGGGGGTGCAGGCTGCCTCACTCACTCTCCGAGCCCCCGCATGCCAGGATCTGGCCTGCCGGCATCCTCCTCAAGCAGCACATCCTGCCAAACGGAATAGAGAGAAGGAGAAACCTTGGAGCCGACTCAAAGCAAAACTAGAGAAAGCAAAATGAGGGTGGTGGGAGGAAACACAGATGTTCTGCAAGCCTACAGCAGGCTCAGCAACAGGCAGGGCAAGGYTCTCGATGGGATGGGATGGAGGAGATGCCGTGCGCCTGGACCCCTCAGGACACATCAGAGCTGTGCAAGCTGGCCATGGCTAGGGTTCCAGGCAACCTGCCCWGCAGCCCACCTCTCCCATCAACCACCCACGGCGCCCACCAGCTCACCCGAGCCTGTCCCCTCCAGGACCGACAGCTGCTTTCCCAGCAAGACAGGGCCATGGCAATGCTCCCAGACCATAGGGCCCAACAGACCAGTCCCACCCCAAGATCATCCCATTAACCCAGGGGCCAAATAACTCACACAACCCACTGCAGCATCTCCAGCCCAACCTCTCCAAAACGGAAACACAGCTCTGAGACCTCCCAGTGACCAGGACGGTCCTCGTAAGTGACCTTACTGCCACATGACCTGACCGCCCCTTCTCCCCCCGGCATCTGCAATGTCCCATTTTGCAGGAATGGTGCTTTGCTGCTCCATGGCACAACTCTCCTTGAAGATGCTGCTGCAAGCAGCAGGAGAGGATTTCCTCTCCATCTTCATCTGCCTGCCCAGTTTTCTAGAGACCTGGTTTTTGGGCTCAGGTTTCTTTAAGGGATGCTTGCTCACATGTTGTTCCCAATCACCTTTAATCAAGGCTGGGGTATATAAGGAGCCAGGCTGGCTCTCAAGCATCTGTATAGGGGAGTTTTCTTGCCTAAGTATAGCTCAGGCATGCTGAAGTCACACATYCAGCTTCCTGCAGATGCAGACAGGGATCAGCTCTAGTTCTCTTTTCTGAGGTGTCCCAGCAGGGTCTGGCCATTCCCCATCAGCAAGACCCCAGCGTGGGACTGGGGATGAGCTCTGCTTTCTGGAGGTCCCAGCTGGTATGGGGGCCCAGGGAGCTGACAAAGCATTTTGACACCCATGCTGGTGGCAGCCACTCCTCGGGGGGAGCGCCGGGTGTCCGCAGTCAGAAGCATTGCTCTAACTGCCAGACCAGAAGGTGCAGGAAACACAGCGGCTTCAGCACCCACAGCCGCYCCCTTGGCTGCACCTGGTCCTGGCATGGGAGGAGCTGTGGAACACGGATGGGGTGGCTGGGGCTGGCCAAGGGGCTGTGTGTCTGCAGGGGTGTGCATGTCCTCACAGGTAAGGGGTGTGTGCACATATTTGGCACRCAGTAGCTGTGTAAATCTGGGGGTGTGCACATAGATTTGCATGGGGAGCTGTGTCCACATTTGTGTGTTCATGAGCATTTGTGTGTACGTGCACAAAAGGGTGCATGGCCAGGCTGGGGACGCTTGCTCTGGGGTGATACAGGAAAAAAAATTGGAATCCCCCCCTAGTTTGGCTGCTGTGTACTTGTGAGCACAAAGCATGGGGGAAGGGGCTGTCAGGAGCATCCTCTATCAGTCGTGATGCCRGTAGGAATGAGGTGGGCAGACCCAGACCTACACCCTGTCCCCTCTGGCCTTTCAGGAGTCATTCCCAGTGATGGCACATCCTGAGAGCAAGGAAAAGTCAGGTCCAGGTGCTATTGAATTTTACAGGGCCTTGTTCTTTTCCTGCTTGCTCTGCTGTAAGACTCAATTTTCCCAAAATGGGATGCTRAGGACCAGACCGGGGCCCTGATCTTATTCTGTCAGTGGCCAGTGGCTTCTACGGCATGGGGGTTAGCTCCAGCGGCTGCGATTGCTGCGGGGAGTGAGGTCAAAAACCAAAGCCAGGTAGTAGGGTCTGCCTAACTGCTCTGCAGCAAACCTCCTCTCCACAGCCTAAATCAAAGACCACTGAAACCCTGCCACCCACGCCCCTCCAGAGCCAGCAAAGCAGCTGCGGTAGAAAGGATGTACCCCAAAACCATACCAGGCCCATCGCAGCCTAGTCTCTTCTTGGTGCAGGCAGGGAAAGCCAAAGGACTTGAGGGTGTCAACTCAGCGCCCCCAGAAAACCTGAGGCAAACCTTAGCATCATAGGTGGAAATGAGTTTGCTTAGGTCCCTGCTTAATTTGGAGTGGAGAAAAGGGGCATAAACCTGTCAGTTGGTGCAAATAGAGGGCGGCCAGCTGGTATGGGTGCAGTGGTGGGCAAAAGCAGGAGGGCTGTGATACGGAGTGAGGGGCAGGGGAAGGAGGGATGTGGGATGGTAGAGCTGGGAAAGCCAGAACTGGGGACTTCTCAGGACAGGAGGTAAAACAGCCTCCTCCAGATCCTGCGCAGTGACTCCAGGAAGACTGAATTACTATCACCACTCTGGAGGGAGAGTCAAAACCGTGGGTGGCTGCTCTCCTGGCTTGCACAGAAAGACAAAAGCAGCTCCTGCGCACGGACACACTCGGCTCCCCATCCCTGAGCAGGATGCCGGGGCTTGGGGGCTGACACCCATCTCAGGGCACTGCTTGGTTCGGGGATGCTCAGCTGGGGGCTTGAAACCTGCATCCCACCCGGAGCTCATCCCAGCCCTGTTCCTGCTCTGGCTGGCACAGCCAGTGCTGTGCCCAGCACAGGGGAGCGTAGCTTGTGTCTCTGCCAGTGCTAGGCAACCTGTCCTCCAAACAGGGATGGGAGATGGTGCCTGGCAGCCTGGAGCATCCCCACCACTCACCCCATGCATCCTCAGGCCCCAGCCTTGCTCCCTGCAAGGGGCAGGATTGCAGCCAGGCTGCTGGGGGGCCGGAGGGGCACTGGCACTGCCGCGGGCTGGGTGCTCTCCCATCCCAAATGGCAGCAGGAGATGCTTTTGCTACATCTCCGACCTCACCAGATGGCTTGGGAGCCTCCAGCCAGCTGCAGACCACCATCCACCGAGAGGGGAAGGGATCCAGCCCGACTGCTCCTGGAGGAGCCATGGCTGCAGACGGTGGGTACAGGAAGGGCTGAAGACCCGGCACCTCCGCTGCCCAAGAGGCAGGACGGAAAATATGAAGCAGGGCCCACCCTCTCACCAGTGTCGTGTCTGACAGGAAAGCCAAAAACAAAACTGCTGACTGAGCTCCTGCTTCTCACCTGCTGCGGCTGCCTCCTGCCTTGGCTTTCTGGGCGAGCCGAGCCCGGATGGCCACAGCAGGTCTCTGCTGGAGCTGCTGGGGTCGCATAGTGCCATGCCGGGGCAAGGAGTGGGGCTGCTGCTTGCAAACAGTCCCACCAGGCTGAGCTACATATTGGCATGAGTGAATGTTGTGAGACCAAGTGGGGCCACCACATCCACCGTCCTGCCCTGAGGAAGGGTGAAAGCCATCCCAGATGGATGTTCATCCCATCTGGTCCCCTCTGAAGATTACTCAGGGACTTTCCACCCCCTGCAGGGGACAAAATGCCGTGCCTGGCATGCCTCACCTCTTCCCCCAGCACCCAGGCTAGCTCTTGCAAGGCTGCGCTGGTTTTACTGGGGTAAGGGAAAAAGAAACCTGCTGATGGTGCTGCCGAAGTGCGAGATGCAAGTGACTCTTCTCTGTTTCTGCTGGGTTTCATGGTTTCCTGGCAGGTCTCTGCTGCCTCCAAAGCCAGTCCTTACTGGGGTTTCTCCCCTCTCGAGCAGCTGTCACTTCTTTCTGTTCTGGTTTTCTGGTTTCTGGCAGGCAGCACAGCCCCAGTATCACTTTCAAGAGGGAAAATGGAAGTTTGGAGCCAGAAAGCTGTACCGAGCACCATGCCATGAGCTTTGCCCTGGCTGATGGCAGCCAGGCCCCCAGCATGGCAGGGATGCTTGTCCCCGGCTGGGCGAGTGCCCCAAGACCAGCCTGGTAAGGGGGGGCTTGGTTTGCAGCTGCACCTGGGGGCCAGCCCYGACAGGGGTGAGAGGAGAAAGAGTGGCTTCTTCTGTAAATTATTAAGAGCAGCTTCGTGGAAGAGCAGCTTGCATATCGCACGGAGAGGCCCAGGAACCACAACAGACAACGACGCCTCCCRGCTTTCGCCTGCACGCTGCCAAGAGCCGTTATTTGCCTGCCCACGCGCTTGCCATCACGAGTCAGCAAACGCCCCGGACATGAAACCCTTTATTCACCCCCCAGGGCCAGATCCGTCTCCCACCTGCGGAGGGAGGGACGCGGGGTAGATTTCCCCTCTTGCAGAGGAGGAAAGTGCCCGGAGAGAGGAGGAAAACTAGCCACCTGCTTCCCAGGGGTTTCTTTAAATAGCAGTACACAAGGCAGCCTCTGCCCTAGGCGAGGAGAAGCCCTCAGCCCCAGGCTCCCGTGAGCAGCATCTCCCAGGATCCACTCCAGCTCTGGCCTCTGACGTTTCCTCTCACAGTCATGCTTTGCTGGGTGGGTCAGACCCGGGTGAGGGAAGCAGCGTGGCTACTCCAGAGAGCCCCAGGTGGAGGTAGAAAACCGAGGCATGATGTAAATTGCCTTTGGCACAGACCTGTTGGCATCGCTGCTCTGCCCCAGCCCATCCTCCCTGCCCTGAGCAAAGAGGTGGCACATGGAGCCCAGCAGGGACCTTCCTCATCCTGTGGTACCCACCCCACGGCCACGATCCCATCGTGGGCAGGACTGTCCGATATCAACTCCAGCAGCAGCGACTCTGTCGCTCCGGTCCTTGCACACTGGTTTTTTCCCAACTGCAAACTGCGGTGGGAGTGAGGGGCTGGAGCAGCCTGTCCCTGCCCACACCCCCCGGCGAGGAGGGACCCTGGCCCTCAGCAGGGCTGCGACTGCAGCTGACAAGTCCTCTCATCCTGGTGCTTCTTCCCCCGCTCCGGCGTGACTGGTTTCCCGTCTAGGAAGACGATGGTGGCGTATTCGGTCTGGTCAACTGGCCGGGTCTCGGGGGGCACCTGGGTGTGCTGGTCCCACTGAAACTCCAGCACGCCATAGTCCACAGTGGACACAGACACCTCAGGGGGCTTCTCTTTTTTCTGCAAGGAAACCCCGTCGGGGTGATTCATCATCTGGAGGTACCCACCATCCCCAGCACAAGCCCCCTTTTTACAGCAAGTGCTGAAACCAGCTCTGAAGTGTCCCAAGAGGGCAAGAGCAATACAAAGCAGAAAGACACACAGACCTGGGATAGCATTTGCCCAGATAAACCAGACCGTGAGCCTTGGGGTCACTGCCAAGGCCACGTGGGTCTCAGTTCTCTGCCTCTGCAGGCAGGTTGGACTCCCTGCCTGCCCAGCCATGGAAGGCAGGGTTGTGCTAGGAGCCCTTTTCCTACCTCTCCACTGGGCTCTGAGCTGGCACGGGGTGCATGAGGAGAGCCCACAGCTGAGTTTGCTCAGCCCGGAGAGGGGAGAGCAAAGGGGGACGTACTCACTACCTAATGGGGTTGGAGAGAAGATGGAGCCAGACTCATCCCGGTGGTGCCCGGCAAAAGGAAGAGAGGAAACAGGCACTAGCTGCAGCGAAAGAAATTTTAGCTTAATATACTGGGGGGGGAACATTTCCTCCCATTTTCTACAGCAACACAATCCACTGTCAAAGATAACTCCGCTTTGAGCAAGGGTTGGACTAGAGACGTCCCATCCTATCTCAGGCAGTTTTTTTGATTTTGTGATGGGGCTGTGCTGCAGGTGCAGAAAAGCAGTTGTAGCTGTGCAGAAAAGATCAAGCAGCGTCACAGAAGACAGGAGAAGCGAGAAGCCTGTGAAGGGCTGATAAAGGGAGGCACTGCACCCTCTGCACCTCAGCGATGCCGTGATGCTCCCCTGCAGCACAGCAGGGCGTCAGAGACAGAAAACTCACCGCTGGCGCTTTTTCACTTGGTGGTTTCTGCACATCTGCAAAGTAACACATTTGGTTAGAAGATGCTTGTGTGCCAAGACAGTGTGAGCATCTAGGGCTGGGGCTGACCCGGCCCTCATGTCCTAGGAGAGCGCTGGACACCACAATCATTGCACCACGCTTCCTCCTTCTCCACTCAGGGTCTAACACCCTGAGCATTACAAGGACAAGTGAGATACCAGCCCACAGTCTAGGGTTTAATTGGGATTAGTGGGGTGCAATTCCTCGGGGGTCCCCTCTGGGAGACCCCCCTGGCTGCCCGTGGCATGGCCAAGGCGATGCCCAGTGCTGCGGAGAGGAGACGACGAGATGCCCAGAAGGTGCCCAGGCAAGCTGCATGGGAGGGACTCACATGCAGCATTAAGACACTGTGCTAATGAGTGGTTCAGAGCCACAGCACGTGGCCTGGGGGCTCTATGAAGGGCAAGCATGGCCCAAAGCACCCTTCTGCCCTAGGCATGGAGATACCTGTCCCATGGTGACAAGCCACAGCTGAGTTTAGCACATTGAACCCGCCTGTGTACCCCAGGGAGCTGCAGGCATCCAGCTGCCCCTGAGTTCAAGCTGGGTTTGTTGGATAAGCATCACCCCATCAGGTCCTCTGGCAGACCCCAGCTGCTTGGCGCAGCACAGCCCCCATGGGGGATCATACCTCCTCTCCTGTACGTGATGGTGAGGTAGCCAAAGATCAGCAGCACAACTGCCCCAGCCAGCAGCAGGATGCCCAGGAGCACGGCCTTGATGTGGTCCAGGGGATTGCCTTCCTCCATCTCGGGCTCGTCGGTGGCGTTTGTCTTCTCAGGGGCTGCTGTAATAGCCATCCAAAAAAGGGGGAACAAAACAGCAGGTCAGGAGTGTAAAATGGCCTCTATAGTCCCTGGGAAAGTCAACAGGGGAACACAGGGGCTGTCCCCAGAAAGGGCTCAGTCCCAGGCAGGCTGCCACAGCCCCACCATCCCTCCAGGGGCCCTGAATTTGGACTGACATGGGGGATGTTTTGGCCATGTCCCGTTCCTTCCCRTTGCAGGTGGTGAGGATGATCCCACACAGCTGAAGGCTGGGGTGCAAGGGGCCAGGGCACTGCAGTCCCACGGCATGACCCCATGCCCAGCAGAGCCCCATGGAGGACACGGCTTCCCCAAGCCTCCCAGCTGCTTCCGTGTCCTGGGACCAGCACAGCTTCAGCTCATGTTGGGAGGAGATGTTGTGAAAGACAGTACCTTTAGTCTTTTTCCTTTTCATAAAAGGCCATCTTCAACCCCCCAAAGCCTCCATGCTGCCAAGCAAGTGCATGGAGTATCTTCCCGTGAGATCTGTCTCCCGCACCATGGGGCTACAAGACCCTACCAGGGCATGGTTTTGCAAGAACAGTATCTACACCAACACCTGCTGTTCAAGGGGTCTAAGCCCTGGTCATCACCCCAAACACAAGCCCTGTCCCCAAATAAAGGAGCTGTTCAGGGGTGCAGGCAGCTCCCTGCGCTGGTCTCCTGCCTCCATCCATGGATGAAGGCAGCTCCCTATGCTGGTCTCCTGCCTCCATCCATGGGTAAGGACTCGCTCGTCCCCACAGCATCGCTGGGTATGCAGCCCCAGCAGGATGGAGACCTCCTGCCTCAGGGCCAGATCCAGCCGCAGTGCAGATAGGGGAGGACAGCCTGTGTCCCTGGGCATCAACCAAGCATGCAAAGGAGAGGGGAAAGGGCAGAGCTGTGCTCTCCTGACCCACACCAGGTCCTCCCCCAGCAGGGTACCGCCTGTGTTGTGCCCTGGGGCTGCAGTGTGCCTAGGGGCCGTAGCACCACGGGACGACACCAACGACCTGTCCCCATCAGCTCAGCCCCTAGGCTGACCTGTGACCACCAGGTGGGACCGGTTGCTCTCCATCACTTTATCAGGTTCAAAGAAGGTGATCAGCCCGCAGTAGTAGGAGCCCGAGTCGTTCTGGTGAAGGTTCAGGATCTCGATCTTGAAGGCAGGAGTGTAATTGGTGAGCAAGTACTTCTCGGTCTTCGTCTGGGGGTTGTTCCGGCTGATCTCAGCGATTTTTTGGGCTTGGCTGTGGTTGGTCTCCTTGTACCAATTGAGGCTGTACTCCGAGCCAGAGTCATTCTCCATGGAGATGTTGCAGAAGAAGGTGGCTGAGCCGCCTGCAGGGCGAGTTAACACAGCTGGGAAGAAGGTCACTGTTTAGGAGAGAGGAAACAAGGAACAGACATGGTTACAGCGGGCACAAGTGTCAGAAACAGCCATACCCCCCATGCAGGAACCAGGGATGCAAAGAAGGTGAGAGCCTGCCGTCGCCCCCGCTACCGCCCCACCCCATGGAGAGGTGATGGGCTCCTGCGTCGCAAACCCAGAGGCTCCACGTGTTCCTCAGCTGTTTCACCCTCAGCTCCTGAAGGCCCCTACGGGGATTTACAAAAACCTGCCAGCCAGCGCTTGCGAGCCCAGCTCTGTGCCACCGCCAGCACCCGGCTCATCTGCGGCCAGGCTCTGGGGTTTGCCAGCGACACAGGCAGCCTGACGCTTGGCCAGTCCGCAGCATCACCCTGGATCACAGGGAGGTACATCAGCCCATGTCTCTCCCCTCCTGCGTGTGTGCCTGCCGGCCAGAGGGGAATCCTCAGGGGTAGTAACTGTACCACAAAGTGGTTTCAGCAGAGCAAATTGTGCTCTGGGCTACCTAAAATTAACCCAGAACACCTGTACCTGGGAAAACAGACTTTGGGGGTTGTATTATTTTTAAATCTATGCTGTATGTTAATATCTGAGTCATCCTTCCTCCTGCTGATGTTGCCTCTGAAAGCGAGCAGAGGGACCGAGTCCTGGGCTGGGGCAGCACCCCGCAGTGCAGCCCATCATGTGCCCGGCTGCCTGCAGGGGTGCTCCAGCCCTGCCCACTGCTCCATGCTGGGAGCACAGAGCGGGCAGGGGCTGCCCAGGGCACGGTATTTGCCATCTCCAGCCTGAGACCATCTGAGAGGGCAGAGCGACCTGGAGCTTACGATGCCATCCCTTTCCAGCTGCCTGTCCCCTCCTCACATGTACATGGGCAGCCAGGCACTCACCCCAGGGGGTCCTGGCCGGGCTTGCCGGGCTGCTCCCAGCACAGAGGGCAGTCCACCACTGCCGCAGCCCCCCCGGCCCTTAGCACCAGCCCTGCTGCTTCGCCACATTTCCCTGCCCGTGATCCCAGTGGGTTCATCCCCCCCAGGCAGCGGGGATACTGCGAACACGGGCCGGGCTCACGTCCTGGCTCAGCCAGCCCCATCCAGCAGGACGAGGCAGCTGCTGCATTAACTTTTGTTCGGAGCAACAAAAAGCAGGAAGAAGCATTTTTCACACAGGTTATCTGACCAAGCGATTCAAACCGCCAAGGCTTGGAAAAGTCCCTGCTGTTAAGAAATTTATCTTCCCTTTTCAGAAATCGCCACTGTCAGCAGGCCCAGGGCTTGCAGGCAGAGTTAGAAGGTCCCTCCCGTCTCTCCAGCACTGGCCTGAGGCCATAGGAGCATGACCTCAGCATCACCAACCACAAAAGGAACCAGGAGAGTTCCTTGAATAGATACAGGATTAGATGGAAAACTGGGCTGAGAAATGAGGGATGAGACCGAACAGGAGGAGAGAGGGAGGGAGGGAAGGAGTGAAGTGCCCCAACTCCTGCGGGCAGCGCTGACTGCGGCAGTGCCCGCACCGAGAGATGTAGTTTTTGCAGTGTTCTGGGTTTCTTGTGTTTAACAGGAAATATTCAGCAGGCTCAGGGCTTTGCTTCCTACCTCGTGCCACTGCCAGCAATGAATGAAGCACTCGGAGGACTTCTGAAAGCAGAGGTTGGGTTTACATGTTTCCCTGCATCTTCCCGGCACCAGAGGTAACACCTGCTCCAAGGGATGCCCAGCCCTGCGCCCACCCTTGGGGCAGAAAACACCCAAAGCCACCAAAGAAAGAGCCAGGCTGTGAGGAAGGGGGGACACGGCTTCATCAGGGCTCTTGCTCACTCTGCCCGGACTCACCCCTTCCCCTCCATCTGCGCTTCTCCCCCAAATTTCACCCTGAGCAAAACCGCACGCAGGACCCTGGCTCCCTCAGGGTCAAGCCCAAACCAGGAGGCACAGCCCGAGGGCGCAGCCCAAAGCCGTGAGAGCCAGAGCAGAAAAACCCAGACCCCGCATGGTGCTGGCAAACCCTGAGGCTCAACACTAAACTCCGACCGTGGCCAGTGTGCCCACAACATTGCTCTGGTGCTGACACCGTGGGCTGGGAACCTGTCCCCTTCCCCATCCTTCAACCCCATTTCTACCCCRAGCATCCCCATTTCACTTGCTTCAGCATCGCGTACCCAAAAGCTTTGGGTTTTTTGCCTTCTTGATGCCAGAGCTATTTTTAACTACAAAGCTCCCAGCCCTTAGACATTTTCCACCGGCTGCGAACGACACAGGCTGTGCCGGTGAGTGCACCGCGCTCCGGTACCTACCCCGACGGCAGCTGGCCAGCACGGGACCACAGCAGAGCAGGACAGCGCAGAGGCCAGTCAGGGCCACCTCCATGCTGCCCCACATTGTCTTCGAGGCACCCGGAGCCATGGCGAGGTGGTCAGTCCCCTGCCCGGGCAGGCGTGCTGTGTCGTGCTGTGCTGTCCCCAGCTCTCTCCGTGCTTCCTTCCCTGCAGTGGCAGCTTGCTCTCTGGCTTGCGCAGCAGGGGCTGGGGTGGAAATGAAACGTGCCCATCTCTGCCCCAGAGGGAAACCCCGGCTGCCTCCCGCCCCCGGCTTCCTCCCCTCAGAGGCAGGGATCAGCTGAGCCAGGCCTGGCCCCTTCCCCTCCCTGCGTGCTCCTGGCACACTCCCACGCAGGCACCCAGGCACCCAGCCGCCAAGCAGCAGGGACGGGCACCGCTAAACCTGCACCCTTTTTGGGGAAAGCTCCCAGGGATGGAGCGGTCAGGGACCACAGGGGACGTGTGCTCGGCTCCAAGCCTGGCCCATGAGTAAAAGGGCTGTCTCGGGCTCCTGAGCACCCATGGGTGCTCCTGCTGGGTGCCAATGGCACTGGGCATTGGCAGGGTCTGAGCAGCCATGGGGCACCTGCCTGTTGGCAGGCTGCTCCCACTGGGAAGGGATGGAAGAGGAGGGAGAAGGAGAAGGAAGGGATGGAGGAGGAGGAGAAGGGGAAGGAGAATGGAGAAGGAGAAGAAGAAGGAGAAAGAAGGAAAAGGAGAAGAAAAAGGAGGAGATGGAGAAAGAGAAGGAGAAGGAGGAGAAGGAGAAGTTTTGCCTCCTTAGGTGTGTTTCTCCACAGACAGATTTGCAGAGAGCAGTGGCAGGTGCCTGGGGGCAGGGTGCTGTTATTGGGGTGACCTTTGCAGCAGACTTCTTTAATTTCTCTGTCGGTGATGTTCCCCACTTGCCTCGCTGACTAATACTCACACAGGAAAGAACCAAAGGTGAAAGCAAGCTGTGGCTGGCTCCTCCGCTTCTCTTGAACACAGCCTCGGTGCCTCGCAATTTTGGAAAACGTCAGGGGAAAATTAATAACCAGGGTGAAGGATGTGATTCTCATGATGATTTCATTATTTTCCAGGCTTTCAGAAATGAGTTGCGGGGCTGGGACTTGCTCACCTCTCGCTTTCAGACATGGCCCCAGCACGCGAGCGGGCTGGGGGAGCCACCCCTAATTTGGGATRGCCAAGGAGGGGGTTCTGAGACTGGGCAAGCAGGGCTCACTCTGGGTTGGTGGCTCAGTCCAGCCTGTCCTGGGTCCTCTTTTCCAGTCTCCTCCTGGCATTGCAGCATCACTCCTTTCTCATGAGCTTCTGGCCCTGTTTGAGCCGCAGAGCAAGCCTGGGGGGCTGTCCCCTCCTTGTCACCTTTCCATGCCACCTGGCCAGAGGCCACCGCCTAGCAGGGTGGCAAGGGGAGCGCTCTCCACCATGCACAATGGTGCTGGTGGGCTCCAAGGTGGACGTCACCTCTTCCTTCTCAATTTCCTGCATTCTCATTAAAAAAAAACCTAACTATACTAAACTAAACTAAACTGAATTCCAGAAAATATGGAAGCTCACAGCAAGGAGGCTTTTCCACCTCAAGGCTTTGTGTCCCCAAATGGTGACACCAGGCATCCGGGCCGGGTGTGGGGAGGCTTGTTTGGCACTTGCAACATGTTTTGGTTTCTAGAGGCGGAAGATGTGATGGGTATCACCGCCAAGATCGCGACTCACTGAGCCAGGGATCGGCAGGAAAAACTGGCTCATCCTCCCCACCCCACGTAGCAGCAGAGGGCTCTGTTTAAAATCGTAGCACGAATTGCTCAAACTTTCCAATGCACGCTCAAAATGGGGCATAAGTTGGCACCTGGGGCGGGGAGGCTGCCGCGTCCACTAGAAACCAGTGGTGGCTAGATGCAGACCGTGCGGAAATGTTTTCGGATGCTCAGGTTCCTTCGGAAACCCGTGTCCCAGTGCTCCCCCCCTGCTCCCCAGCAGGCTGGGGACCAGCATCAACACCGGAGCCTTTCCAGGCTGCTTGGGGTGCAGGATGAGGCCATGTGTGGCCAGGAAGCGCTGGGGAGCTCRCAGAGCCGCAGAGCGTGCAGCAGAAACCACAGGGGAGGGCGAGCCAGGAGCTCTCCAGCAGCACGCTGATGGAAAGCTTGCTCTGCCGCAAGAGAGAGAACAGGGTGTTTTTTCCCCTTTTTGCTGAAAAAAAATTAAAAAGGATGAAAAGAATAAAAGAAAAGATCAATCTCACTGCTAGGAAGCCGCTGTGCGGGAAAGCGAGGCGAGCAGCGGCGCCGTGCCCCAGCCCAGCATGTGCCCCGGGTGCCAGCATCACAGAGGACCCCAGCCCCGCAGCAGCCCCTGGGCTTCAGGCAGGCTTTGCACCCTGCCTGCACCCTGCCTGCACTCTGCCAGACCAACACAGCTCATGCTTGCAGCAGCTTCTCCAGCACCGAGGAAAACAGCCTGGCTCCAGCCATGCTGCAGCTTCCCGCTTGTGCTAGTAAATCCCCTCCAGCCCAATGGGGTGGATGGTACATCTTGGGGTCAGCTGAGGGGGCCTGAAAAAGGTCCTTTGATGCTTAAAAAAATAAATTCTCTTTCTCTGAGCTRGAATATGGCGAATTGCATGGGCCAGTCCTCTTCTATTTGGCCACCAAAAGAGCAAAAGAAGGGCTAAAAAGGAAGGAGAAAGAGGAATAAGTGAGAAAACAGTTTTTTTCTTCAAAACTAAGAGACAGGAACTTCAGCAAGCACGTCACACCACTTCACTTAAGCACAAATGTCCCTTTTTTCCCCAACAAGAAGCTGGCCCAATGTGGCCGTGAGGGTCCCACCGACGCAGCTGGGACCCGGACGAGGCCCCGGTCTCCTGCAGCCATGACTGTCGGGGCACACAGCTATCACCCTGAGCAGTCACCTCAAAGGATCAAGGGTCAGTCCTAAAACACCTTAAAAGCATCTGGGGTATTTAAGGAGCACTCAAAATTTGGAAGATATACAAGAAAGCAATGACCAAACACCTCAGATGTAGCCAGCTGAAGCCCAGAGCTGAATATCCTCAAAGCCCAGGGAAAGCAAAGCTTCCCAAATGAGATGGGTTACACAAATTACCACAAAAAGATGCTGAGGAAGAGAAACCCACAGATTCCCAAAAATCCCTCCCCCGTTGGTTTAACTGGTTTCACATCTGTGGGTCTGACCCAGGCAGGAGGCGATGTGGCTGTGGCAAGAAGAGGAAACGGTTAATAGTGTTTGCAAATAAACACGGAGAGCGTCGAGGTCTTTCAGATACTTATCAGAAATTAGGAAGGCCCCTGCAAACGATTTGCATGAGCCACAACGCCTGACCCTGCGGGGAAAGGCAGCAGCCCCGGGGGGTGAGTAAGCAGCGAGTAAGTGGAGGGATGGAGCAGTGGCACGAAACTGTTCCTTTAGCAAGCGGAAATCTGCAGGGCCTGGGCAGGGCAATGGCAACTGCGATGCGAAGGTGCCACACGGGTATGGCATGGGGCCACCACCACCTTCAGCATGGTAGCGGGTGCTGTTCCTGCTGGCAGGCAGAGCTGATGCCCAGCCCGGCAGTACTAAGGGCTCCGATGGATCATCTCTAGCAAGCGGTGCTGCTAAAGCCGGTGGAAATCAGGAGCTGCTGCTGCTGCTGAGGGTCTCAGCAACCCGCCTGCGCTCAGAGCGGGTTGGGGCAGGACCTGGCGCCAGTTGGGATGCATCCGTGCATCCCAAGCCAAACTCTGGCATAGGTACCTCCTGCCTCCTGGTGCAACCTCCACACACCCTCCTGGCACCCAAGGGGCACCTCCAGGCAGCACCCTGCCTGCAGAGCCCCAATCCCCAGTGCCCCCGAGCCCTGCTGCGCACGATGGCCCCCTCCAGCCCCCTCGTCCCCAGCAGCAGCACGCTCTGCACCGGCACCAGCTGTGCCTTCACACTATTTCCATTCGAAGCGCCCGGGGACCTTTCTCAGCGGTGTCACCCGCTGCACGTAAGAAGCGCGATCGTGGAGATTGCTGTACCAAGATAAACAGCGGAGGAAGCAGGATGTCAGCTTCTCAGGAGGGGGCTGTGTCATACACAAGCCATCGTTCGCCAGCCTTCCTTGGGACAGACAGCAGCTGCGGACAGGGGAAAGAGTACAAGGCTGCGACGGGGGGAGGATATTGGGGAGCGACAATTTTAGGCCTTTCTGGAAGATTTAAGAAGTTCCTGGAGGAAAGGAGCAAGGCTGGGATCTCCATGCTGATGGCTGGGATGCGCGGCCCGGAGGCAGGAAGGGAGGACAGGGTCTGGCAGCAACGCACGGGCAGGAATTGGGGGGAATAGGCTTTGTAACGGCAACGATTTCAGGCTGTGCTCTCCTCCGCCTGCACCCGCTGCCTCTGCTCCTGGGGCCGGCGCCTGGGGCTGGGACACCAACACAGCCCCCCCTCCAGCCGAGGCCACGGGCTTGCAAAGACGTCCCTGGGCATGGGGACCCCTCTGCCCTGCTGGCACCCCAAGCGCGCGGGCGCCACCCCCGCAGCCGCTCCAGCCCACCCACCCCCGGGCGAGGGAGCGGGCAGGGGCTCGGGCTGCGGCCGCCAGCCGATTTTGGGTGGGAGGAGGGCACTGGGGCAGCACCCAGCCACGTGAGGCCGCCTTGCCCGCCGAGGAGCCGCTCTCTCCCCCCATCAGACCTCCTGCCGCACTCACCTCCACAGGCAGCAGRCTCATCAAACCCTTTATTTACAATTACAATTATTATTGCGATTATTTACCATTTATTCACCAATTATTTTATTGTATACATTTTTTAATTGTAAAAAATGTCAAAAATACAGCCCCCACCCGGGCCCGCACCGGCGCTGGGGGTCCGCACCCCCCCCCGTGGGCCCGCACCTCCCGTTCCGCGGCGCTGCCCTCACGGCCACCCACAAGCCGTGGGGCGCGGCGCGGCGCCGTGACGTACGGCAGCGCCCCGTGACGCGAGGAGGCGGGAGGCGGAAGTGGCGGGGGTTGCCGTGGTAACCAACGCCGGGGCGGCCTGCGGGGGACTGCGGCTATGGGTGAGCTGGGCCCGGACGATGGGGCCGGGAACACGTACAGCCTGCGGCCCAGCCTCCAGCGCCGGTGAGCCGGGGGGGGCCTGGGGCGCTGGGGGGGGCGGCGGCGGCGGTCGTGGTCCTGGTCCTGGTCCTGGTCCTGGGGGCTCCGGCGAGGGAGGGGGGATGCTGGGGGCGGGGGTGCCCTGGGGGCTTTGGGTCTGGGGGTGGGGGGCAGCCCTGGGAATGTGGGAGCTGCGGTGGGACTGTGGGGGAGCGGGTCCCTGGGCACGGGGCTATGGGGGCTGGATGGGGGTGTTGGGAATGGGGGAGCCCCTGGGGTTTGGGGACTGGGGGGGCACTGAGACCAACTTTGACATGAGATGTAGGGGGATGTGGGTGGGGAAGCGAGGGGAGCACAGGTGGGGGATGCCACTGAAGGGGCAGCCTCCATTGGGGCTGGTTTCGCACCTGTGTTTATGGGTGTTTGGCTTTTGGCAGGTCTGGTTAAGTATCTCCATCTTAGCTGGGCTTGTTTTCCCCATGGTTTTTCGTTTGTCATTTTTCCGTAATATGTGAAAGCTAAATTTTCCCAGGTGGGGTTATGTATATTTCTACATGTTGTGTGAACTTTCTGGGCCTTCTGTTGCTGTTTTTTTGCCCTGATAGATTTAAATCGTCCACAGTAAAAGAATGCATCCATGCGATACTGAAGGAGAAGCTGGCCAACGTACAGTACATCCCAGAAGAAATGCCTCAGCTTACAAAGTCTTTATCAGAGACAATAAAAGATAGACTGAAAGGTAAGGAGGTTTGCTGGGGAAGTTGTTTCTTTTCTTACCGTGTCCTCTCCCTTTGACAAAATCCCTCTTTCCTCCTTTATTCTTGAAATCTATTCCTTCCCCGTTGACTGACTGGAGTCTACCATTATGAAACATTCTGGCCTATATACATACGTTCCTCGCCTGTGGAACTAGAAACCTAATTCAAGCGGACAAGATTTGTTTTCGTACAGACTGGCTGGTGTGGGATGTTAGCCTTGGAGGGGCTGCAGGGGGAAAGAAGCTGCATTAGAGAGAAGGAAGAAGTGATGCTTCATTGCTTATTGCTTCAATAAACAGAACCATTCCTGCTTTTTTTCTGCTGCAAGTTAGAGCAGAGTTGGGTCAGAGTGGAATAGCAGGGAGATCAGAACAAGGCCCAGTGGGAGCAGCGAAGGGGGAGAGAGTTAAGAGCACAGTCAGCCAAGGAGGGGTGTGAGTACAGCCTTACAGCACTGGAAAAAGGTCGTGGTGCTGCTGTGCAGGATGCCCTCCAACATTTTTGAGTTCAAGAACTAAACTTCAGGCTCCAGCAGGTGTTTCCTGTGTTCAGTGCTGGAACAAGTACATAGATGTCTGTTGGCACGGTCACTTTTTTTTTGCCTTCTTCCTGGGGACAGGCTGGTGCTCCAACTGCTGGGCTGGCCTGACACGGTGACACAGACATATCGTCACCCTCAGCAGGAACCGTGGATTTATGCTTCTCCCAGAGTTAYGCATCTGCTTTAAAACCAGCAGCAGCTGTAGTCCCAGCACGTGTTGATGCCAAGCTAATATGCACAGGGCTTGGCTTCAGTAATCTGTAAACACACTCACAGTAGCCTGAAGCGAGACTGGCCTGGTGTGGCCCTTGTATCAGCTGGCATCTCTGATAAGCATTGACATGGTGGATGTTACCAGACCCAGCATGTTGTGTTCAATCCTCCAGTGGAAACAGTGCGCCTGAGTCTTCCCAGGACACTGCTTTGTTGAAGACAGGCATTAGGATCTATATTTTATTTTAAACATGCTTGTTCTGATTTGGCTTCTGGAACATTGCCATGGCCTGATTGGATCTGGCCTGTGCCCTAAAGGTATTTCTTTACTATTGTAAAACAACTGCATATCTTTGCAAACACATAACGTAGACCCACATATGCTTTTATGTGGCCTTTTATCCCAGCTCAGAAGCAAAGGAAACGTCTATGTGGCAGAAGAATCTCTACAATACCTTTGCATCAGAACAGTTGTAAAATAATCCAATTTTTTTCAAATTGGATTTTGTCCACCAGCAGCCTTATTGACAACTTTCAAGAACTGAACACATGGAAAGAATGTAAAAGTAGAATGCTGACATATAGTGTGGCTGTTCAGGGGTGTCTTCTGCCTTAGATGCATCTTTTGATGGATGCCAAATACCCTGTTCACCCTTTAACTCCAATAAGACCGTGGTACTCTGTACCTAAAAAAAATGAGGCCGCAAGGCAGTCTGTCCACTTTGCCAATTGCACGGACTTGTACAGGACACTTGCTTTGTAACCAGAAATCTTTAGCTTTCTGGGTCCTGTTTTGGGCTCATATTTTAAACAAGTTGTTGCTCTCACTATTTTTTTTTTCTCTCTCCAGAGGAGGGATTTGACAGGTACAAAATGGTGGTGCAGGTTGTGATTGGAGAGCAGAGAGGAGAAGGAGTGAAGTAAGTTTTGCATCTTCTAATTGTATTTCTATCATTTTTGTTGGGTTTGGGTGGGTTTTTTTCTTCGGAAGCTGTTTCCAACTTTCCAAGGTACAAAGATCTCTCTGCAGATTAGATAAAGTGTAAAGCACTTTCTTTTCTCTTTAAGTGGCAAGTGAGGGCTTGGATTGTGACTGATTGAATTACCTGGTGATAATTGGCTGTATGGTGGTTCTTAGCAAGCTGAAATGCTGAAAAGCATTTGTAAGGAGTGTTGCAGAAAGGCATTTTATATTGTATTCATGATGAACTAGAGCACACACCCAGTCCATTCTCAAGGCCCTGCTGGAGCACAAGAGCCATGGTAACTCGCTTCTGTCTAAAGCCAGATTTCCATAAGTACTTCGTTTGCATTTAATCCCCCCAGGCTGGCATTTTTCAGAAGTTTAAATTTCTATAATCCCCATGCAATACTGTCATGGGAATCGAGCCTAGACTGTGGTGCTGAGCACTTGCAGGCTAGCTGCAGATGCCTGCAACCAGACAAAAGAATTCCTCTTGGCTGAGGTAGTGGGCTGTAGCTTTCCATTACTAGTGAGTAGGAAGAAGACAAAAGAGAACAGCCCACAAGGTTTATGTGCTTTATCCACTGGGCTTATCTTTATTATTGTGCCTGGTACTCCAGCAGAAGATAAGTGCAGCAGAGCTGTAATCAGATCAGCTGCCTCAATGTTCTGGAGGTCAGGAAGGAATATCTGTACCTGCTGCTCAGGCTTTTGTCAGGAATGTCTGTCTGCAGGCAGACTGCTCCAGAAGCACTGTACCAGGGTGAACGGTTCCATGAGGTGGTCTGATTTGGAAACGTGAAGCCCAGCAACAGACTGACAGAGCAATTGGGGAAATTCTCTGGTTTGCAGTAGGCAGGAGGCAAGACTGAAGCATGATCACTAACATCCTTAATGCAAAATACTGGGTAACCAGGGTATTCCAGAGGCAGAGTGGAATATTGGACTGAAAAAAAAAAAAGCAGAATAACCCTGAGGGCTAAGGTAATAGAAAAAAAGGATTAAATTCAACAATCTTATAACAATAAGTCATACATATAGAGACTAGGAACAACTTGCTGTGCCACAAACAGGGATCCCGTCAGCTGAGACTGACCGGGGCAGGCAGGGAGCTGGGCATTTGGAGCAGAGAAAGGGGAGTGTCAATGAGATTAGACAAGGCAGCAGCGAGGTCTTGTCTGTAATATCCTGTTATGGTCCAGTTGCTTGTCTTGAAGGTAAGGCTTGTACTGAAACAGGTGTAGAAAAATGCCAGCAGGATGGTCGGGGAACAGAGAGTATAGATATGAAAGGACTAGAAGAGCTTAGCTCATGGTCTGGTAACACGATGTCTGCCAAGGAATATGATAGCTCCCTATAAATAAGTTGGGAGTACGTACCACGAGGGTGCAGGAGGTGAAGGACAAGAACAAATAAGCTAAATTACCCACCGATATGCATAGGCCAGAAGTCAAAGATTCTTAAGCACCATAGCAATGAGGTTTCAAGCCCTGCTGCACAGTGGAGTTGGCAGGGTTAATAGCTGATGAGTTTGAAGATGGAGCTTGATCCACATACAGAGGGGGTTACAGCATGTGGTGGAATTCAGCAGTGGGGATCTAGGCTCAGGATTCAGAAGAACGCTTCCCATTTCCTTTATCTTTAAAGGAAGCTCGGTTTGCTTTTCGAGGAAAGTATCTGTGATTACTTAGGTCCTTACACATGAACTCTGTGGGTAATGGCTCCACTCTGTCTCCTTTGTCTAGTATGGCTGCGCGATGTTTCTGGGATGCTGACACTGACAGCTATGCTCATGATGTGTTCATGAATGTAAGTATCGGCTGTTTTATGATGGTAAAGTATAAAGCTGCTTGCTTTTGTATGAGAGGCAGAGTGACCTTAAATATGGAGCAGAAAAAAAACAACCAATAGAAGGAAGGAACCAAGTATGATTTATGTCCTCATTCACCGAACATACTTAGATATAATAGCCAACATAGTAAAACTTATTTCCTGAGTAGGTCATACAGTACTGTACAAAAGTCGTTACAGTCACACCATTTTACAGGTGGGGAGAGGAAGCACAAGAGATAAAGTCTTTTCTTGTATGCTTTGCTGAACTGCTGCAGGACTGAGCAAAAGTCAAGGTTTTATTTCATTATTATTTTATTTTTATTTTATTTTAAACTGACACCTAGACACCTGCAGGTGTGTGGATGGAGTAAATTGAGGCACTTCTGGCATTCAGACACACTGACCTGGGTTACAGCACAAGTGAGGTGAATAAGAAACTAACTAAAAGACAGAAAATTGCAATATATTACAATATAAGGTTATGCTCTGGTCTAAATGTTCCCTTAGGTTAGGCCTTTTCAGTTAGGCTAGCAAAGAGGTTGCCTTTACTAACATGGAGCCTTTCTCTGTTTTCCCCAGGACAGCCTGTTTTGTGTGGTAGCTGCATTTGGCTGCTTCTACTATTGAAGACGGTAAACGTTGCACAGAAGGACAGAGGTGGGGGAGAATGCTTTAGGGTATTTTTTGTTGAAGTGCACAAAAGCATCATGTTCTTCCTTTAGCACGTAACAAAATAACAGCTCTACAAAGCATGTCCTACACCTGTTCTATACAACATTCCTTCTTCCTTGTGGATATCGATACAGCTTTAAGCACAATATTATTATGTCCTTTATTTAAATCGCCCTTTGTTTTTATATAGTGTGTTGGTTTTGTCCTAAAAAAGTGTATTGCCAATAGCCATTGTTTCTAAGGCAAACTCAACTTTCATCTTGAAAAGGTTCTGTTGCTTTTATTTTTGTTWATTTTCTGAAATGAATGAAATATTTATAAGAAATGTAACATAATAAATCTATGTATTTAATATTTCCTCTCCTGTGGGTTGACGCTTGCCACTTCCACCGTTTGTCCTTTTCCTCCACTCTACAAGATGCACTAGCCTTGATTGYTTGTCTGTGCTTCTCAGATGAAAATTTTCTGAGGATTCTTTGTAAGTTAACCCATAAAGCCAACCTCATATTCTGGTTATCCAGATTTGTTCCTGTGACTCCCATAAGATTTGGGCTGTGAATCCCAGCTAAGTGTCACATGAGATGATATTAACTGATAGGAAAACGAGGTATTTAGGACATCAGGTCAGGCCAGCGGCCTGCACACCCCACTGACTGCCGAAACTCCTCCCTGCTGTAACTCCTCATTGGTTTGGTGCAATTTGGCACCCGTGGACACTGTGAGTAATCACTGCTCATTGCCCTCTTCAGTAGATAGTGCAATGCTTTCTCAATCATTGCCTCTGTGTAATTGTTTTGGGATATGAGGGTGGATGTTTGGAGCCTAAATTTGTTAGGACTCCAGCCTCRGAAAGGAGCCGTAGAAAAGGCTGCTGTAGATCAGAAAGGGAGTGCTAAAGTCTCTCATCTCCCCAAAAGTTAGAGGACCGGGTTGGTTCCTGAGAGATTGGGTGCCAGAGTGCATCTCGGGTGCCCATCRGAAGATGGGATGAGTTGCTGTGTGGTGATGCCTGTTCTCTCTGTGCTGACCAAGGAGCAAATGCAGCTGAACAATTTCAGCAGCATGAATGGCTTTTAGAGTGCTGAAGTTGGGTGAGGTGAATCCTGAATCCTACCCTCACCGACTGTTAGAGCAGAGCTCACTCTGTCCATGCAGCTCTTGGAAAGCGGGGAAGTAACAAATTATGATGCATCTTCCAGAATCACTCTTTGGCCTACAATCCTGGAGGCAGCATGTTCCTGTTTCTCTATTATGTCTGTTTGAAATTGGCTTCCTCTCCTTTTGCTCTGATGGCAAATAGAGGGTGACTTCCCTGATTGCTTTGTCACTACCTGTGGCTGTCACTTGTTAAGGGAGCTGCAGAGAGGATGCAATGGTTTGTGCGTCAACCTGAGAGTGCAAGTTTTGGGAACAGTGAAACCCTCCACACAAAGACGCTTGCGAGGAGACAGTATATGCCCTCAGACTCGTTTTGACACTTTTATTAAGTCATGGTGATTAAATCACGATTTTTCACCTTGCGCTCACTCTGTTTTGGAGGCTTTTAACAGCTGCTTCACAAAGGCGCTGTACAAAGCAGCTTGAGCCTGTGATCGTTCAGCTCCAGCCACCCTTGGCCGCGGCCTGGGCGGGCRAACGGGTGCTGTGTTTTCCCTGGAGAAAGATCAAGCAGCAGCTGAAGCAATACAGGCCGGTATTCCTGCACCACCACCGTGAGCAGGATGAGGCCGGCGGTGCAGTGAGCGTGAGGGGCCGCGACGAAGCTGCCGTGGCCCGGAGCAGCCAGCTCTGCTCTGGGGGTGCTTGGCTCCCTCCTTCCATGGTCCCCAGAACGGACATTTGACAGGTGAAGGGCCGCAGGGCAGGGTTGTGGGCCGCAGCAGCGAACCTCCGCTGGGCCATTCCCCCGCTGCTGGCCCCCCGCTCCGAGCGCGGAGCCCCGGGGCACCCTCGACCCTACGAGACCAGCCCCGGGGCAGGGCGGGGGGGGTGGGGGGGTGGCGTTGCGAGCCGGAACGGAGCTTCCGGGCGCGGTTTCCCGGGGGGGTGGCTGGTCCCTTCCTGCCGCCCCGGCCCGACACGCAGCGGCTCCGCCCGCCGCCCCGTTGGCGTTGGCGGGAGCGGGGCGGGGCCGGCGCCGGGAGCGGCTCCGGCAGCGGCGGCGGGGCCGGGCTGGGCTGCGGAGGTGCGTGCGGCCGGCGGCGCGCTGGTAGGGGGGCGTCAGTGGGGAGCGTGGGGGCACCGGGGGGCTGTGTGGGGGCCCTGGGATGGCTGTGGGGTCTGTCGCTGGGGGTGCAGGGGACAGGGCACTCGCTGTGGGACCAGAGGGCTGCCCGTCACGGGGGCTGGAGGCTGAGGGGTGGGTTTCTGTTGGAGGCACGAGGGGGGACCTCACCCTTGCGGGGTCAGTCAGGGGTCCCTCCCCGGGACCTCTCTCTCAGCGGGGTGGCAGCGGCACAGGCATGGGGCAGCCCCGCCTGGGTGCGGCGGGTTCGCTGTGGGGCAGGGGGGCTCTGGGAGGCGCTGGCTGGTAGGGACATGGGGTGCTTGGCTTTGGGCAAGGGGGCAATGTCTGCTGGGGAGGGGCCGTGGTGCGCTGCTTCCCCTTTGTGGGGGCTTGGGGAGAGGCTGGGGCTTGGGCACAATGCTCGGGGGATGGCAGGACCGGCTGCGGTGAGGACAGGCTGAGAGGAGACAGCAGCAGATGCTTTGGGAAACTTTTGGAGTACATCCCCAGGGCTTGGAGCGTGGGGGCTTTGGAGGACATTCCCCGACCTAGGGGACGCAGCCAAGGCCTGGGGAGAGAGGAGCTAAACAACGAGGAGGTGGCCCTGACTGCGGAGAAGGAAGGTGTGACCTGGCTGCTGTGCAGGCACACATACCCTCTAACCTGCTTTCTGTGTCCATCAAAGTCCTGGCCGTGCTGATTAATGGTTTTGTAATTAGAGGTGAAGTCTGCAGGAATTCCGAGAGCTGCGATGCTCCTTGGTAGTCCTCACTCGCTGTGGAGGGAGGTGCAGGATGCTGCAGGTGGCCTTCCCTCCTCAGTCCCCACCCTGTGCCATTGCAGCACCAGGTCACCCAGCCTGTGGCTGGTGAAGACTGGTGTGGTCAGAAGCAGGTACTGGTGGGTTTCCATCTGCAGGATTCCTGGGCCTGAGGACAGCCACCGTATTTGTTTTTGAAATTCAGATGACAAATACCTGTGCTTTATTTCCTGAAGGAATTTGCTGTATATACAGAATTATTAAAATTCGTGACTTGGAAGTTCCTTGGTCCAAGATTTGGATTGTAATTGTCTTGAAATTACTGTAGAATGAGCCACAAACAATAATTGTTGGAGCAAGGATTTGGTATTGATGTGTAAACCTACTAAAGGAGGTTGCCTCCTGAAGTCTCAAAAGGCTCTGTTGTTAAGCCCTAAAAGCAAATCGTGATGCAACTCAACACAAAAGTCAGGACAGAATCACCACCCATCCTTGTACTTCATTGTCCCTGGGCAGGCTCCAAATCTTCTCTGATATTCTGCATAAACCCTACTCTTGCTGCTTCGCTAACCGCAACAGAGACTTTGTCGCATGCCAGGACACTCAGTGCCTCGGGGTGACAGTGTACCCAGAAGGGTCGTGAATTCATGGAGAAGGTCTTGCCAGCGGTTTCTCTTTTTTTGTGTGTATTTCATAGCAGCGCTGCTTAGGTGGTCACACTGCACTGTTTTCTATTGTGGTGGTGTTAGAGAGAATTATCTTGGGCCATTTGGGACTTTGTCGGTGAAAAGCAGCATCTTATCATTGATTGCAAGACACAGCTATGAGATCTTCTGCATGCTCGGGCTCTGCTTGAGCAAATGTTATCAGCCTGCCTGTAGCAGTAGGGGATGCAAAGCTTGGGTTTTTTTCAGCCAGTATAGCAAAGGTGTGGGTCTGGATGCTGTTGGACGAGTGTGTGGCACTGGCTGAACTGGAATCCCTTTTATACGTTCATGTGGCTATTAATATGTTGCAGGATAGCTGCTTTTGCTCAACCAGAGTAGCTGAAGCAGCCTATGTTTTAAGTGTAGACAGGACTCTGCCTGCCAGATCCTGCAGTAACCTTTATAAGGGGCTTGAGGGCTTAGACTGTCTAGATTGAGCAGATGCTGACTGTGGGGAGAGCAGCCATGCTGGGGAGAGTCGCAGTCTTCTCTGGAGGTGAGCAGGCTGGGTTGCAGCCATTAGCTCTCAGTTTTTAAGCAAATGCTCTCAGTCTGGAGATTGGGATGAATTTGGGCCTCACAAGCCTGGGCTGGGAATGAAGTTGCCTTGGAGATTGGGCAAGATTTTTAAGCACAGATTGAAGGGAGATCCTGATCTCTCCCAGTATTTATGTACAGGTTAACCCCCATCTTGTAAACAGTCTTTCATCAGCTTCTCACTGTGATGAGTCTTCTGTCATTAACCTCTTCTGAGCCTTTCTGTCTACAACAGATCTCTACAGGGATACACACCAGTAAGGTTAATCGTAAACTGGGGGTTGGAGGTGGGGGAGAACAGGAGGAAAAGGATTCTCTTCTCCCCATGACCGAGGAATGCAGGGTGGTTTGGGTACTTTACAGCCTGGCAGGGGAATTATCTGAAGTTACAGGACTTCTTCCTTTTCCCTGAGGCTCTCACTTATGTGCTGTCCATGTGTCAAGGCAATTCTTCTCTGCAGACAGCTGGCAGAGTGCGAAGTTTAGTAGTATTTGCCTGCAGATGAGTCAGCAGAAGAGAAATAGCTTGCTCCTGTAAAGTGGAATGATCTTGTAGGCAAAGCAGCACATGACAGTCACATCTGACTGTGCCAACGCCTTCTAAGTTCAGAGGCACGATAGGGGAGCCTGGGAGCAGGCAGTGCCACCTGGGGAGCCTGGGAGCTGTGGGTGTCGGAGGGGCCTCGCTGCTCAAGTGTGCCAGTCTTGCGCTGATTCAGATTCCTGGTGGGAAACGCAGCAGCTTTGGGCTGGAGCATTTGCTGACTTGTTGCAGTAAGCTCTTGTTTTGCACAGGCTTCGAGTTTAAGTAGCAGGATTTATTTTGCCTTGGCGTGTAAATCTGCGTAAGTGGCAGAAGAAACCCTGCTAGTGCATGTAGATTTGCAGATAATATTCTTCAAGAAATTCCTTGGGACATCAAAACACAAAGAATGCAGATGAGCCAGGTCCTCATACCATCAGTGTGCTTAGGGTGCAGAAATATCTCATCTGCTTCTCCGGTGTAGTGTGAAACAGGCAGTCCTCTGACACCACCAAGGCTAAACACAAAACATCAGTACTGTCCCTGAAGATGCAGACAGTGAGATAAGGCTTTGGCTAAGCAAGAAGTTTTGTCGCGCCTATTCTGACCTTCTCCATCTGCCAGAGGTGTTAACTTTGGTGTTGTGGTTAAATTCCAGCTCGGTGTGAGTTAACTACACCATCATCCAAGGGAGAAGTTTTAAATTCCTTTCCTGCCTATATATTTTTTTTCCTTTGTGGTAATCAATGCTTGTCCTTCTTCCCTCCCAGAAGTGGCTGCGTTTCAGTGGGAAATGACTTGAGCTTTGTAGTATTACTCTTAGCAAAGTGCTGGATGATTTCTGAAGGCTGTTATTGCCACAGTTTGAAGAAAATTCCTATTTCTCCCTTCGACTGCTTCCCCTCCTTCCTTCAATATCTGCACTTGGGGACTGAGAGGAGTGATTCCCTGACAGGGAGAGCAACTCTACTCCCATCTGGCAGTCAGCTGCTCCTCACAGAGCCCGTAGAACTCTCTCTCGAGGTGAGCTAGCTGGCAGGTGATGCAAGGCGCTTCTTTGATACAGGATGTGCACCAAAGTAAGTTTCAGAAGCAAAGCCCTAAGTGTCTCATAAAGCGTCGCCGAGACTGGGATCTGCCCATGGCTTTCCCGAATGGCGCACTTCTTAACTTTGCTCCTAGCAAGCAGTTTCCCATGTTCAGCACAGACTCAGCAATGCAGGAGGGTGACGCCTTAAACAAAATAGAACGATGTTAATATTTTACAGCAGGGCTCTTTCTTCTGGTTATGCCTGGTTTTTATCTTGGAGTTTTTCTGAATGAGCTTTGAAAGTTATCTTCTCTTTCCCCTTCCCCATCTGCTGCAAATGTAATTAATTTTAGAACAGTCAGTGTTTTACGCATTTGGGGAAGCAAAGCTGTGTGCTCATATGTTAAGCTCAGCTACAGATGCTGGATCCCATTGTTAGTAAATAATTGTTTGGGATGCTATTTTAGTCATTTGGGTCAAAATGAAACATTCTAAGATTAGTAGCTTTATCACAGTAAGGTATGGTTTGTTTTTAAAAACAGCGCGTTCCCAGTTTTTAACGAAGACGAGTTTGGTGCTGGGAGGACTTCCCAGAAACGCACTAGCCACAGGACAGAGGTTTTAAAGCTCTGAAGAGTGGTAAAATTATTGTTTAATTTCTGCATTAATTTGAGTAATTAGCAGAGCTGTGTCACTCATGAGGTGCCCAGCCCAGCTCTCCAGACACTGCAGAGACTCCTTCAGCAACATCTAGCCTGTAACATCAGAGCAGATAGAGCATATTTGTGCTGTCCTCAAAGCGGGTTTCTCCCGTGGTACATCAGGTAGAGCTGCTGCTGCTGCTGGGTGGCTGGTGCTGTCTGACCACTGCTGCTTATTTAATGCAAAGCAAATCCATTCGCTTAAGCTATTGTTTGCCATCATTTGGCTACATATACCCTGAGAAGTGGAAGAGTGAGTTAGGGTGGAGGAAAGTGGATGGTTGGGTGTGGAGGGCTTGGAAGAAGCTGTTGGAGATTTCTCCTGGGCTCGGACAGTGCTGCTGTACATCAGCATAAAGCACAGTGTTGCCCTGTGCTGTAACCTGCAGTTCTTTGGCTGGCCGTGAGCTCTGCACCCAGCAGCAAGATGCTGGTGATAACTCAGCAGAGAGCGCGCTTGTGTGCAGAGAAGTCTGATTGCTCTGATGGGCCAAGCTAAGATGGGAAGAGCTTTACCTGTTTGTGCGTGGAGGATGCTATGTGCATACTTCAGCACCAAAGCCTYTGCCAGTGCTTTTTAATATTTTGCTGGGCAGTGGTTCAGAATGACTGCATTCAGGGTATTAACAGACCTTTTCATTGTCTCCAAAGGGAGGGAAAACGAGTGGTCAGAGACCAACAGGTGACTTGAAACAGTGAAATTATTTTGACAAAGTAACAAGAAAATCTGCTGCTGTTTTCCTCCACTGTTTCCATGAATGCTGGGGTTACTTGAACCAGAGACAGAGGTCTGCTGCTTTTTGTGAACTGGATGGTTTCTGATAGGACCATGGTGGTGAAGTAAATAACTGATACAGAATGTGCTTGCAAGATGGCACCTTGCAAAACCTAAGAATTACTTGTGTCATACCCTGTGTTTTCACAGAGGCACCCTGGAAGCTGCTGCATTTATAGCACAGAYCTTGCCTGAAAGTTAAATGTTTGCTTAAGTGTTTGAAGACTTGGAGCTCAGGGTTGCAAACTCTTTTTGCCTGAGATTGCTTTTGCACACTCCTGTATGTTTGTCTGTTGTTAGGAAATAGTAAATTAATTACTGGAATGGGGGAAACTCAGCAAACTTGACTCGCAGGCATTACGGAATGAGTGCTGGATGGCTCATGCAGTTCTGAAATGTCCTTGTGGCTGCTCTTCACCGTCACTTTTGTCTTCTCCCCAACATTTTTTTGGCTCCCCACTCRCCTAAGATTCTCTTTTCTTGTTCTTAGTGCATTGCGTTAGGTCTAGCAGAGCAGTCTGGGATACTTACATGCATGTAGCCCAAAACCAGTTCAGCTGTGTTTGACCCTAATGCTGTTCGTAAGGTATCATCTTGTTGATGCTAGGTGGGGAGAGCGGTATGTTCGTGTGTTACTAAACTGTGTTTGACTCCTTACTTTGGAACATTCCTTAACCTGGAGTCATTTGTGCTTGAGTGAGTCCGATCACTAAATCTGCTTCTTAACAGCTCTCTTTCACAAAGCCCACACTTCTTGGTTGCTGAATAGCGGAGCTTTGCCCAGCAGCCCTTACTGAGGACAGTCCCAGCTCGTCCTGAGTAGGAACGCTCGGCAGAGACTCTGCCAAGGAGAGGGACGGTGTTCAGGGGGACATCTGCCCTTTCTCATACCTCGCGCTTGCCCCACCTAAGGTGTTCCAGCACACCCACTGCATGTGGGTGGGGAGACATTTTAGATTCCACACAGCTCTTATTATTAGGGTGTTGAGGCACGCACGTAAGCATCATTTCTGGGCGGAGGGGTCATACTGCTCTCAGGAACAGCAGGTCAGAAGTACCATTTGGTGCACTGGAGAGCTGCACACTTCAAGTGAGCAAGAGAGATAATGCTGCTCTTTAGTTATAAACTTTGCAAATCTAGCACCCGTTTCTAACTCCTGCAGCAGCTGAAAAGGGAATGTTTGCTGCCATGCCTTTCTATAAATCCCTAGCTTGCTTCAGCTATGTGAAGTGCTTGGCTTCCTAATGCTCCAGGACCCTTTTGGGAAGGTACAATGACTTCAGCTCAAAAGCACGGATAGCTTACTTCCAGATAGCTGTCACGATTTCTGTCCCACACTGTTGTCTGTCTGTCTGTTCATCACAGAATGGTTCAGGTGGTTCAGCTGAACCACCACTAATTACAACCTGGTACATAAAGTGCCAGAAGTAAGCGTGCCCTAATGTGGTGTCAGCAGCTGCTTCACCATCGGCTGAGTCACCACTGCAGTGGGGACAGGGGACGAGAGGGGAGCATGGTGGCAGCCATCCTAAGGTGAGCTGCCCCCACTGGGGAGCTGCAGCTTGGTCTTACACAAACAACAAAGCAAACAGCAAGCCAGCTAGTTATTTAAGTTATGACCATGGGTTGCACCCCTTCCCTCACCCTTGTCCTTCTGCTTAAACCTGCTCCTTCCTCTCTTCAGGATTGTACAGGGATGCAGCACACCCACCGGCTGTGTTGGTGGGTGGGGGGGGGTGCAGAAGGGTAGAAGAGTGCTTGCATTCATCAAAGTGAGAGCTGGGGGAGGGCTGAATGTGGACTGGGCATGCCTTAATCCTTAGGTTGCTTTTCAGATTCTAAAATAGCATAATTAGCTTTGTAGTAATGATTTATAACTTGCATTGCAACTCTTGTGTGAGTTTCTCGCCAGCCAGCTGACTGCTGCACGCTTCTCTCTGCAGAGCAGCTCCGAGTTGCATTAAATGATTCAGTATTCCCACCAGGCACTGTTTGTCAAGCCTTGGCAGCTGATGCCAAATACAACTGGCTAAGCCCCTTGTTAGGTGGCTGTGTCTTTGCGCTGACCTTCTGTACACTGTGCCTGCTGTTGACTGATTCTGCTTTGGAAGAGCTGAGAAATATCTCTTTTTTTTTTTTCTTTTTTTTTTTTTTTTTTTTTTTTTTTTTTTTTTTTTTTTTTTTTTTTTTTTCCCCTCTCCTTCATTTTGTTCCAGTTCTTACTGGACGTGCTCGGCAAGATGGAGCCGCCGACCTCCTCCAGGCTGAATTCCCGAAAGAGAAGAAAAGATGGATCTGGCCCCAATGGGGCGACAGAGCTGGATGGAATCCCTCCAAAAATGTCCCGACGCTCATTCGTAAGTAAGCAGAAATAGGAGCTTTAGGTGCCTGCAAGATTAGGACATAGAGCCGTTACAGCAGAAAGATAAATGTGATGGTTTTTCTGTGGACACAGAGAACAAGGAGGGGGAAGAAGCAAATGACAGCTATCCTTCTTGCAAAGCCAGTTTAAAATCTTCCTTTGTTCATACTAATAACATACTTACAACATGGGCTTAAATTAGGTCTGAGGCAAGCGTCGCTAAGCTGCTTTTGTGGTGTGTCCGGCTTGTTTGTAGTCGCTTAAGCTGAACCCGAACAGGCATGCATATAGATATCCATGGAGAAATAAGTATTCGTTTCTCACGGGTGGGTTTTCTTAAGTGACCCAGCAGGAGGGAGAAATACTCCAAACAAGCACGTAACAACTCATGCACCTCGCAGAAAGCAGTCCTGTTCAAGTCAGGGGAACTGCAGGAGGGTCTGAAGTCTGTAAGCATCTGCAGAAGCAATCTATTGAATCCGTGCTCTGAAACACTGGGAAGATGACTGTTTGATTCTCTTGGTCTGGCAGGAGACTGCATTTATGTTGCTGATACTTCAGAAGTGTTTAAAAAAAAAACAAAACAAAAACAAAACAAAAAACAAAACCAAGTCAAAACAAAACAAAAACCAAAAAGGATTTCTCCTTCTAGATCAACCTTGGGATGTCTTTAACAAGCTAAAGCCAGTGGGTCTCTTCTAAAGGGGGTCTGTGCCAGTTAATGCCAGTGTAAAGAGTTGACTTTAACTTGTCCTTGCCACAATATTGCGATGATGGACTTTTTACAGCTCTTCTCTGCCCTCTTCCTGGAGCTGTCCTGTGTATCACGTGTGCTCTAGTTGCTCTTTCCTTATCTCTGTCAAAAGCCAGCTACCATCCCTGCCACGTCATATTGGGGTCATAGTCCCTGGCAAAATACGGTGATGTGTTGCAGTTTTCCTCTTTGATAACAACGTTTTGCTCTTCAGGAATACTTCAGTCCTGTCCCAGGGCATTTGACAGACGGTAACGAAGTAAGAGCAGCACCAGCAGTGAGAACTGGGGAGACAGGCGTTGGGAATGGAGGCTTGAGGCATTGCGTGACTTATCCCACAGAGCCTTAAATCCTTGACTGTTGTCAAAACCCACCCTGTCCCTCTTAAAGACCCCACATATTTCGGTAAGGAAAGAGAATTGCACAGGTTATTCCATGGGAATCTCTTGCTCTTCAAGTTGGTGTCTGTCCTGTGTTAGAAATAAAGCATCTGTCTACAAACGGCACAAGACAAGTAATATCTAGCCACTTTCTAAACTTCCTGGCTGTTTTTGAGCCACAGGACTAACACAGACCTCCTGATGAAAGATTTCTTTTTTCTTTCTTTTGTGAAAGATTTATTTATTGTAGCAAGAGTAATAGTGTTGCCTAACTGTGACATTACCTTGAAGCTTTTACCGCTCCCATCTAAACAGCTGGCTGGCAGAGTGTTCCCCTAAAGCAGCGGGGCTCAGCCGCAGATGGTAGTAACAAGCCTGCTGACGCATAATCCTGTTGTATTGTGCACGTCGGGTTGAGTCCTGACCCTTGTAGGGACTGCAGAAGAAGGGCAAGACTGCGGCAGGAACTTTTGAGGGCACTTCTCTGTGATCTTCTGATAATTTTGATAGGGTTTTCAATGCTTTTATTCCTAGCTTCGTATCAGGTACGTGCCAACCAAACTGCAAAGAATCTGGTTTTATTCACAAGTCCCAGATATAATGGCAGTGATGAAAGGAGAGATGCACAGGCCTTACCTAACAGTAAAGATCCTGGTAGAGGAGGTGGTGTGTGAAACATGGGTACTAGAGCCTCAGTAAGTTAAAGGAGATTTTCAGCAGTATCAGTTTGCTTGAATGTAGTGGTCAGTGGTTGCTTTCCTGGGCACTTCACTTTGAATGCTCTAATAAGGAATGACATTAGCAATAATAGCAGTGGTCTTTCTGGTTGCAGTGGTGCTGGGCACTGTGGCAGGATGCTGCAATGGGACAGGAAGCCAGAGAGGAAACTGCTGATTAGCTTTTTGCAGCTTGAAGGTATTATTATAATGATCTGTGAGCTTGTTTCCTAGTCTTCTGGCTGAGGAAAGAGACATCCATTGCTGCCCCACACCTTCTGGCTAGAAGGAAATTGAGCTGTTTGTTCTGTTATGGGAAGGGTAGATGTTTTGTTTCCATTCAGAGGAGACCAGAAACGATACCTGGACTTCAGCTGCTGATTAAACATACTGCTGTGGTCAAGCTAGCAGATTAGAGGGGTTTTCCTGCGGCAGTTGGAGATATTCTGCCACAGATCGAGGTCAGTCTCTCACTGTGTATGGCTCAGAAATGGCTGACGATACACACATTCCCTGGGAGTTTGTGCTGCTGTTGGTATTGCTCTTCTGCTTGTTCATATACTCAAATCGAGGAGCTGTTAAAATTTGTGTATCACAGCACAAGCACTTGGGCACAGCAAAGTGATGGTCTTGCCTGGGTGGGCATAGCTGGAGCTGCGACAGTAAGGTTTGATGAAGCTTGGCTTCTGCTGCTGTGAACTGCTGTTTGTCAAAAGTCTGTTTTTACCAGCTGCAGATCTGAGCCTCCACTTTCCTTGGGTCCAGCATGACTACCACCTTCTTAACTCTACTTTTCTCTCTCTCTTTCTTCCTCTCTAAACTCAGGCTAATCACCCTGCAGGCCTGTTTTGAGGTTTAACACTAATTAGTCTTTCAGTACATGTGTTTGAATCGTGCAGAGACACAGTGAGTCACTCAGTGACTAGGACACTGCAGTGGCAGTGCTGTCGCTATGTAGTGCACTCACCTTTGCATTCTCACAGCTGACCTTCTCTGGTGGTTTAGGGACTGAGGGAACCGGCTCCGTTTTCAGATGAAGTGGAAATCGATTACAGCAAGCCATACATCAGAGTAACATATGAAGAAGCGATGAGAGGGACCCCTTGTAAGTAAAAAAACAGACTGGAAGGGTTGTATAAATGTTGGGTTGGGGAGGGATGGGTATGATTTTGATACCTCTGAGACCGAACCAACCTTGTGTGTCAGACCGGGTTTGCAGCCAATGACTTAGTTAATGCTTTGGTGATTAGATAACTGTTCCCATGTGAAATTGGGCGTGCCATTACAACTGAAATTGGAGCCTTTGTATGTGAGGAGCCGTACCTTCACCAGTAAGACTATTTGAAGCAAATAGATATTTGTGTTTTAGCTCTTCCTGAGCCACTGACAGCTATAGAGTAGTATCAGAGTTGAACATTTTTCTGTACTACTTTGTCTGAGGCAGCTTAAAGTTAAGCACTTTAAAAGTCATCTCTTCTGAAACTTGAAATGGGCAAGTAAAACCAACACCCATCTTTGTCCAGAATGTCCCAATCTAGCCTGGATTTGAATTAAAGTCACATTAAACACAGTAGGCCAGCCCCACAACAAGAACATGTCCTCTTATTCTCTAAACCAGGCTGAGAAAAACACTGTTCTCTTTGCAAGTCCAAAGGGGAGGCAGAGGCAGGACTGACTCCTGAAGGATGGCTGCCCTCTCTTGCCAAACAGAGTGTGCAGATGGTGCTGTCTTATTTGGCCTTTCTGTTATGGAAACTGAGACAATAAAAATGCTGCACTTCTACCTACCTGCTTGCTGCTGAGAGATGAGCCAGCTCAGATTGAGACCTGGCAGTGGTTTCCTGCAGGAGGTTCTGGAAATCCAATGCTTTTCACAGTCCACGTTAATTTCCCAGCTGAAAGTCTCCAGAGCCTGCAGAGTCTCTGATTTCAACAGTGATGGCTCTCCTGCCTGCTAAGACTAAAATACACTGCATGCTTCCTTGTTGCTGTTTATGCCTGTGCTCAGGAACTGTAGCTGCTGCAGGCATGGAGGAAAAGGGAAGGATGTCCCAGCCAATTTCCAGAACATGGTTGCACTTTAATAAAGGCCTGCCAGGACCAGCCCTCTTCTGGCATACAGAAAGCTTTTGCAGTCTCAGATTTCCAGATCCTTGGCTCTCCAGAGCCTCCTGGCATCTCAGACTGAGGTGGATTTGCTGAAAAGTGATTGTAAGAGACTGTCCTCAAACTGACTCCTCTGCTTAGCTGGAATTTAATAACCCTACTTTTGCATCAGCTCATGCTCTTGCTGCCTCCCAGGCTCTGTCTCTAGGTACCTTCAGGGCCCTGCCCAGGCCCATTGGGTTTCAGCTCTCCTGCTAGGTCTTCTCTCTGCCCCTGCCTCGCTGCAGCTTTGGTATGCCTCTGCTCACACTACTCCTCTGAGCCTGTCTGCCTGAATTGGGCCAGAAAGCAGCAGGCGGTTCCGAAGTGTGTCAGATACTAAGAATGTGTGGCTTTCTGTTACCAGCAGCAAGAGGGCTGGAGTCCTGTGTGGTCCCAGCAGACCAGAAGTCAGGGATCTTCCTGCTATTACGTGGCAGTGCTGGACTATGTCACTTTACCTCTGGGCTGACCTCAAAGAGAAGAGCTACAATTTCCCCTGGCAGAGGTGGCCTGAGAAAAGTTTTGTTCCTCCTTATTTATCTATGGATTTAGCTGATAGTGCCAGCGGTTCAGCAGAATCATATCTGCTTTTCTTTGAGTAGTCCAGCTGGGTTTTTGGATACAGCCATACACTTCATGGGACTGGGGGAGCCGATGATGCTGGTGGGGAATCAGAACAGTCTGGTCCCTCAGCCAGACTGGTAGCTTTGGCAGTAGGCTGTAGAGGACGATGCTGAAAAGGTCTTGAGATGCCATCCTGGCTGGCAGGGGGAAATCAGGCACCTATGAAACATTTTGGCCAGTTTTCCTCTGGTAGCTCACTGCTGTGCAAAAAGTTAATGCTGCATTTGGATTTCCGTAGGAGGGAGATGTCCAGGGTTTGCTTTCCCCTTGGTCTCCCTTCACCTTGTTTTGGTGGATATGTGGTAGGTTTTGAGTCTGTCTTTGAACATGATTGTATTTCAGCTCTGTCCTCAGCTGCGTTTGTTTCCATGTGGGAAGGCAGAGCGCCAGCCATTTCTCTTCACAAATCTCTCCTAGCTATGGCTCTGCATTCTGCCAGTTTTCTGCAATGCCCCCATGAGTTTCAGGAGGTCCCCAAATGCGGGCATGAGCAGCAGCTGCTTCTCCAGGAAGGCATTTTCACAAATGTCTCTCTGTCTCTTTGGCACAGTGGATCGCCCTGTCAGAGTTTATGCTGATGGAATATTTGATTTGTTTCACTCTGGACATGCCCGGGCCTTGATGCAAGCGAAGAACCTCTTCCCAAACACATACCTCATTGTCGGAGGTAAGAAGTGACCTTGTTGACTTTGGCTGTTGTAGGAGTACAGTTTACCTCCGTCCGTGGTTGTGCATACAGACGGCATAGCAGGGTTTTTGTCTTTATGGCCTTAGTAGCTCTCACCGCAGCCAGTTATCCCAAATGTTCTTGGAGTCTTATTGCAATATATTGAAAGTTAATATGTCTGCAGAAAGATATCCTGTACCAAATGAGCGCTTAAGAAAAAGATTTCTGATCAGGCTGTTGTAATTTGGCCCTTCTATTTTTTGACAGGTACTGGTGAGTTGCACATCTGAGTATCAAAATACATTAGGGGCAGTTGAGCATCTGCCTCTTGAATGAGACAGTTAAAGAATGAGGAACAGTCCCTCCGTGGCTGGTTGAGCTTTGTGTCACCTGTATTGCCCTGCAAATCACTGCCCAGCTCCAGCTCTCTGGTGGGGATTGCTTATGGCTAAGGCTCTCGCTAGGAGCATGGAGAAACGGTGGTTTCATGGGTATGGTGCCTGGCCACATGGAGTCAGTGAGGCCCCATTTCTCCAAATAAAAATTTCCTATTTTGTCTGTTAGGTTCAAAAGTCTTTAGATGATGCCAGGAATATCCTGCTGACTGCCTGAGGGGATCTAGTGGAGATGTTTCAGCCAGGCCTCCTTCAAGAATATAACAGGAAAAAAGAAACCGTTTCTTCTGGCTGCTGTAATACGCTGGCCTCTGTCCCAGGCAGTGCCTCTGTACCTGTACCTTCACCCACCTTAAAGACATGTCAGGCTGTGCGTGTTGTCTATCAGGAGGTGACCTCTGGTCAGGCTGCATAATGATGTTAAAGTACCAGAGCTGAGAATACCTTTAACTAGTTTTCCTAACTACCATTAGTTTCCTGAAGCAAAATGAAACTCTGATCCTGCGATAGAGCGATTATAATGTCTTTGTGTGGTTTGTTTCCTTCTCACAGTTTCACTCGCTGCTGAGGGCATTTTTATAGTGATACTTCTGCATTTTTTGTGTGTGCTACAGTAGTGTCTGGAAGGGGAAGGGAGGGAGGAGAGCTGAAATAGTTGCTCCAACCTACAAAACGCGCTGAGCTTAGAAATCTTGCAGGTGGAAGGACGTCCCCATGTAYATAAATGTCGTACATGAAACAGGAAAGTAACTTCAGGTCGAACTATTAACGTGTTAATGTAGCAAGGTGTGCAACCACGCTCTCTGCCTCTAGAGACTGGTGAGGAGGTGGAGGGCAATGAACTGCTCCCCTTGGACCAGGAATTGAGACAAGAGGCCACAGCCCAAGTGAACATAAGCTCCAAGCTGGGAGCAGTCTCACCCGCTCTTTATCATCTGTTTGTCTAGAACATAAATATGTCCAATACCAGTAAGACTGGTAATGCCTTGTTTACTTTTGAGTCTGATAACCAAATAAAACTCCCTCCTCAATGTCTTACATTGCAGATTATGAAGAGTTGTTCATTTACTTTCTCATAGAACATAATAATTAAGCTAACTTGATTTGCTGTGAACTCACCCTTTGTTTTAATATAACTTTCCAAGAACTAGACTGTGGTATGGCATTTTATGAAATAAGGAGCTTAGGGAATGTTTTTTTTTTCATGGGCTTCAGTTTCCAGGCCTGCGACATTCATAGGTTAATAAGTAGGTTTCTGCCTGATAGAGCCCCAGGTGCCATTTCATACAGGAGAGTTGTCTTCTGTATTGGCTGGTTTTCTTAGTAAGCATTGTAGGCTCTAGAGACCGTGAGGTCTTGGGGTGTAGGTCCCCAGCTTGGGCAGAAATCCTCCAAACAGCCTGCCTAGAGTTGCTGAGGAGTTTAGTGCCCTGCACCGCTCCCTGTTCCTGGTGCTTTGTGGCTGGAAAAGCTGGGTTTGAAAGTGCCAGCGCCAGCCTCCGTCAGCAGCTGGCATTGCCTGGTTTAGCAGGAGTGTGTGCAAGGCCCTCTTGCTGTAAAGCATTGGGGTAAGTACCTCAAGCTCACTCTTCTCTGTGCCTGTTTCTTCAGTCTGCAGTGATGAGCTAACCCATAACTTCAAGGGCTTCACGGTAATGAATGAAAATGAGCGGTATGACGCTGTGCAGCACTGTCGCTATGTGGACGAAGTGGTGAGAAATGCGCCGTGGACGCTCACTCCCGAGTTCCTGGCAGAGCACAGGGTAATTTGTGACACCTGATCCATTCTGAATTTTCATTAGCCTGTTTGTGCCTGCTGTTTACAGCAAGAATTCATCCATAGGGCTGACCTCTGCCTGAGCAACCCGTTTCTGTTGCAACTCCTTAAATATAGAATGAACTGGGTTATGGGAATTGAGTGGGTTTCTTGGGAAACTAGAAGCATTTGCTGAGCTGGCAGTTAATGTTAAAATAAGGTAGAGATTGTGACATGGTGAAAAAGCCTGAGAGGGTTCTTGCTGTTCCAGGAGAAGTTGATGCTGGTTATAGATTGGTGTGAAACACAGTAGGGAGAGGATAACATGGGTTGGAAGGGATTTCTGGAGGGCGTCTGGTCCAACTCCCTGCCTACAGCAGGAGCAGCTTAGAGCTACATCAGCTTCCCTGCAGCAGGAGACCAGGCAAGCTGTCTTGAGAATCTTTTATCAATTGGTAAGATAAAGTGAAAGGAGTCTGTTAACATCTGTTGAACTGCTTTGGGAGGTGAAGGAGTCTCCAGGGGAGTCTGCTTAGTTTACCCTTGTGCCATTAACAAGCCATTTCTCTGTGGAGCTTAAAACAGCTGTGTCCTTAGTCCCAGCCTTTCCTCTCTGGTGTGTGCTTACAATTGATATGCAATTGCCAGTGAGAACTTGGGACTGCTCTATGTTGCTTTTTAACAGAGGAAAGTGTCTTGCTGTTCTCTGTCACACCCCTGCGTGGAGGTGTTGAGCAAAAAGTTACCATCCTTTGACAGAAAGCAGGAGACGTGCACGTTCAAGATAAAATGTTGACTCGCGTTGCTTTCTTAATTTTCAGATCGACTTTGTTGCACACGATGACATCCCCTATTCTTCTGCTGGCAGCGATGATGTTTATAAGCATATAAAAGAAGCAGGTGGGTCTGGGTCAGATTCTCCAGGGCTTCCTGTCAAAGATCTGCTGTAGTTTCTCCTGTGCCCCTGTATGGCAGGATTATGCCTGGGGAAGTGGCAGTGGCCCTCTGGGAACAAGGTCTGCCCAGGAGGCTCTGAGGGCAGGAAGAAGCCCAGCTTTGGGCCCTACTTCATAAGGCTAGGACTGTTCCATGTCCCAGGCCAAGCATTGCCCAGCATTAATTCCTACTTCCAATCTAGTTACTGTGATTGAATTAACAGCCATCTTTTGAAAAAATACTATGGTTTGGCTTATAGAATCTCACAAATGGAGAATCTCATGAACTTAGCAAAGTGGCTCCTCTAGCTGTTTGCTGTAAAACTCAGTGGGGGTGCAGCTTATCTAAATCTATCCAAACCCAGCCATCAGAGCTTGTTATATTTCCACCCACTAAATTGTAGGACCCCTTGTCCTGTCCTTGTCACCACATTATTCTATATGCAGTGGATTATAGTCAATAGTCTTTAAACTAGCTAAAGTGAAGAGCTTTTCATTAGAAGACGTGGTATTTTGACATGGTTTTGACATGCTTTGGTCTTACTTAGGTCTTCCTCGTAGTCCTAGAAAGGAGGACCCTGGTATTATATGTTTAAGGCCAAAGACATGGTGGTGTGAGGACAGTTAGGAAATGAGCTCTTGACAGGAGAGATTGTTTCTTAATAGAGGTGGCAGCAGCTTTTTGCCATGTGTCTTGCTACAGCTGTCCTGGGTCCTGTTCCCCAACTTTAGGCATGTTTGCACCAACTCAGAGGACTGAGGGGATCTCAACATCAGATATCATCACCCGGATCGTGCGGGACTATGATGTTTATGCTAGACGGAACCTGCAACGGGGCTACACAGCTAAAGAGCTCAACGTCAGCTTCATAAACGTGAGTTGAAGTGTGCCTCACCACAAGCTGCGTGAAGCAGAATCTTACGGAGTGTGGAGATGTAGAGTCTTGTCTAGTGGTAGCACAGTCCTGCCATATGCTAGTAAAAGGCCAGTCTGCAGAGCTAAGCAGTTGCACCAAACCAGTGTCCTTGGAGTAGAAATTAGACTACTTCTTCCCCTGAAACTGCCTCTGGGACCCACCCGGAGGAACTGGGGTTTTGCTAATACTGCTCCATTGTCAGAAATGTCTTGGTGACGTTTTAACTGTTGAAAGAGATGGAGACAGGGTGTGTGGCAAAATGTGTGTTTTCTTGAATTGAATGAAGTGTGGGTTGTTCTTGGCAGCAGCTGCTGTGTCTCATCTCTCTCCTCTTGCCTCAGCCACCTTCTTAAGATAGAGTCATTTGTTAGGATAAAATCTGATCCTGTTCTCACTGTACTATTCCCTTCCTGGAGCTGCAGGAGCAGCAGTGCTTGGATAGGAGAGAAGGACATGCTCTGATCCTGTGCTGAGCAGCTCTAGCCCACAAGCAGAATACATGGCAGAAGGCACTTCTGATGTTGGAAGTAAAGTAGTAAACATTTTTTTTATCACTCAGATACTATGTCTATTTTTTTAAATACAATCAAATACAAAAATGAAACAGGAGAGGTAACGGCTGCTTGGCCTCTCTTTGACATGTAACTCTGCCTCTGTTTAAAAATGCCCAGCAAAAAGACTTGTGCTATCGTGATATGCAAAGAGACCTACAGCAGGTCACTCAAATCTAATCTGTATATTGTATAAATATTTCCCTCTTCCACGCACTCCTATTAGATAGTGCTTATCTCTGGGTTTAGTCTTGCTCTGTGTACTGTGCCAGTGCCTGCCACAAAGCATCTCACAGCCCCACTGTGTCTGCCATTTAGTCTAGGGAAGAAGTGTCACGAGACTAATGGAGATGCTGAGTCTTAAGCAGCCGTTCAGTGTAATAACACAGAGCAGAGGTGGTCGCCACTCAGATCTGGTGAGCTGTTTTCTGATCCACCGCTTACTGTACAGGAGAAGAAGTATCACCTCCAGGAGCGTGTGGATAAGGTGAAAAAGAGGGTGAAGGATGTAGAGGAGAAGTCAAAGGAATTTGTCCAGAAAGTGGAGGAGAAGAGTATCGATCTCATTCAGAAGTGGGAAGAGAAGTCCCGGGAGTTCATCGGCAATTTCCTGGAGATGTTTGGCCCAGAAGGCGCGTTGGTAAGGAGCTGCTAAGGGGAAAGGGGATTTTGAAGACCTTTGCAGTCATTGTAGGGCTTCTGGAGCCCACATTCTGCAGAGCAAAAGTTTATGGTTTGTTGCAGTGCTCGATGTGCTGCCAGTCTCCAGACAAGTTGTCCCAGGCTTGGTCAGCCCTCACCCTTGCCTACTGGATAACGCCAGTTATGGTTGTAGCATGAAAAGTCCCTGTGTCCCACAAACCAGCCTGTAAACTCCAGCTTGTGTCCTGCAGGCCACTGAGCAGCCAAGAGATTGGCAGTCACTTTGTCACTGGCCTGGRATGCGTCTGAAGCTACTTGTTTTTGCCAGGCTCTCCTGTGCTGCTGGGTAAATATCACAGGCACTTCATGTTGGAAGTGCTTGAAAATGGGTGATGATTACACTGTATGCAGTTTCCAAAGCCTAGAGCGATGCTTGGGCTTTTTCTGCTCTTATATTGCACAAAGCATTGAAGGGACACAACAACTCAAAATGCTGCAGAAGCTGTAAGTAGTGTCCATTTCCACCGCTGTTTGAGCCATGCTAACTGTCTTCCTGCTTCCATCGCTAGAAACACATGCTGAAGGAGGGCAAGGGCCGGATGCTGCAGGCCATCAGCCCAAAGCAGAGTCCCAGCAGTAGCCCCACGCACGACCGCTCCCCGTCTCCCTCCTTCCGCTGGCCCTTTTCAACCAAGACTCCTCCTTCCTCACCGGCCAACCGCTCCAGGAATGAGTCTGCAGTCACCTATGACATCAGTGAGGATGAAGAGGATTAAGCTACCAGCTGGGATTTGCTGCGAACCGCTAATCGCCAAATCCTAAGTCCAGACCCACTGGGGAACTCTAAATGAGCAAGAGAGCCATAGGAGCAGGGCTGACGGTGAGCACAGGGCCTTGGAGGCACCCGTTGCTCTTAGCAAGGGCTGCTGCCTGGAAGCACATTCAAACCTCCTCTCCCTTCTCCTCCCCAAATCCTCTTTTTATTGTTTACGTTCTAGTGGTTTCCAGGGGGAAGATGGTTTTTATATTTTAGGAAAATACTATTCTAAAGCGCAAAGAATAGCACTCAAGTGTGGCTTTTGTTTTGGTTTCTTTTCCCCTGTTAAACCTCCAGGCAAGACAGAGAGTGGGAAGACCCATCTGTCTCTTCTTTCCTTCAGCTCCTCTGTCTTATTCCCCCCACCCCCAGGCAGTATCCGTGCCGCTGCCAAACAAAAGACCCCTCGGTTCCTCAACCAGCGTGACCTCGAGAGCACGCAGGAAGTGGTGGTGTAAAGAGGCTTCTAGGAAATAGAGACATCTCTGCTGCGCTGGAGCCGATAGGACTCTATCCAGCAGACCCTGTAGTGCTTGCGCGCCTCTGAGCTGAGCTTCCCGGCATGTCGCAGTGAGGACGTGCTGGGTAGGGGGCTACCAGCTTAGCACGCAGGAGTTACACCCTGGAAGAACTCACAGCGCCATGGAGTCGCACACCCTGTAAGCGCACAGCATTCGCAGCTCCAAATTGTACAGGGGCTGCAGGGGAAAGGCCTTTCCAGCTAATCTTAACAAGACTGCTAAATCTTGAGCTAAAATTCAGCCCTCAGTTGCTGTTGGAGAGAAGAGAATGAATCTTTGCTTGGGGGCACTTGCTGTCTGTGCGTTTCCTTGGGTGTGTGAGAGCCCAGCTAGGAAATGAATGTGTGTACTCCTTTGAGAAGTTCCTTGTCCCAGTCTCTGGTGTGTAATAAGTTTAACTGTCTGTCCAAATGGCCCCTCAACACTGTGCTCTGTGCGTGTTTGTCTGTGTTTCAGTTGCTGTGCTCTAAGGGCTGGAGCAGTCCTTTACACTGGTGCCGTGAAGTCGCTGCTATAAGGACAAAACGTGAATTCGTACAGCCAGTTTGCTGTCCGTGTTGGTGTGTGCAGCTGGACAGATGAAGGGCACGTTTTACCCCAGTGAAGGGTCCTGGCCCCGTGTGACAGTTACCTGGCTTGCGCAATAAATGCACAAATCAGTACCCGCTTACTCTGCTCCTTGAGGCAGGCCAGAAAGAGCATCAGAGAGCGCTGCAGCTTTTTAAGATTTTAAACATGTAATCTGCTTGTTTGAAACCATGGTCCAAGTCGTGCCTGCTGTCGTGTCTGTAATAAACACTGAGCTTTGTGGCCTGCGGCTCCCCACGGGCAGTTGTCCTCCTGATGCTGCATGCCTGTGCACAGAGCAGGTCAGCGCACTCTGTCCCGGCAGCCAGCGCTGGAGGGACTGGACTTGCTGTCACGTAGCTGTGAAGCTCTCGCTTGCTTTTCTGTTTTGGGTTTGCCTGTGATATCCGTTGTCTCTGGGTGGAGCCACTGGGCTGAGTTGCCCGTATCCTTCTGCAATGCTGGGAGCAGAGGACAGCTCGGAGCCCAATCAGCAGTACTGCAGGGAGGTCTTCAGAGCGGGATGTGGGGCTCGGGGAGCAGCCGGTGCAAGGAGGCGAATCATCAAGTGCTGCCACAGGCTCTGCACAGTGTGATGCTTCCAGGGGACACAGTGGGCCTGTGGTAGGAGCAGGCTGCCACTTCTTTCCAGCTTTTATCTTGCTGATCCTTTGTCACGCTGCCCAAAGGCCTTGACAAAGACTCTGTGCTTCTGTTGAGGCCAGAGCCGGTATGGGAAAGGGTATTCTGGGGATTCCTCATCTGCCACTTGAACCTCTCTCAGCAGGGACGTGCATGGCTCTGGGAGCGTGGCTGGCTGCTATGGATTTTAAGCTGTAAGGAGCAAACAGTGGTCACTTGGTACAAGCCAGTTGTTAATCCCCTGGTTTATGAGTGGTAGAGCACTTACTTTATATCACCCACATTCTCTCTTCCCTCATYTCACCCTTCTCACCTTCCCTTCCTCACCCTTCTCTCAGTATGGGTGTTGCGTTGCTTTCCCAAGCTGGATCACGAAGGCCAGGCTGCTTTAGAGCCTTACTACTGTTTTAAACACAAGTTATGCAACAGTGTTCTGTAAATTTGGACAACAGTGGTGTTTTGGATGGTGGTTTGTTCTGCAGAGACCTTAACGTATTTCTTGGTCTCTCTGCAAAACCTGGGGTGCTTGGTAAGAAGCCAGCCATGGTTTTACGTGTAGCTTGGAATAACAGAGCTGTTTCTTGTAACCAATAATCCCTGCTTCCTCCTTGCACTTAAATTAAATTGGACACTCGAATCCCAGACTGGTCGTCTTTTTTCTTTTTCCTTTGTTTTTTTGTTTCCTCCTGGATTGCTGGACCAGCCTCATCTCTAGCATTGCCCTGTTCTATCAGGAATAGGACAGAGCTTGATATTTGGGCAAAACATGTGAGCCAAGTTCTCCAGGAACATCTTGTTACCCGCAGATATACCCAGTGCTGCTGCTTCAGGGCTGTCCTGCACACCCCTAACCCATCCCACACTCTTCAAAAGAAGCATCCGGAAGAGACATGCTTGAATTAAGCATGAAGTAACAGATCTGGGATGTGAGGCTGCTGGCAGCAGCAGCCAGCCCCTGGGAGAGGATTTTCTGATGGCAAAGAACAGCAGCAGCAGGGCAAAGCTGAAAGGTGCCAAGGACGCTGGTAGAAGCAAGACATGAAGAGTGTGGCACTTTAACAGCATATTGCTTAGAGCTGTAGGAGAAGGTCTTTAATCTCTTGAGAAAATTATGGCACACACCTGCACTGACATGATTTTGTGCATTTTATAGAGGGTTGGGACTTTATTGTGTGGTCTGATTCTTGTAACCAGAGGCAGGTGCTGGAGCAGCGAATATGCTTGGCAGTAGCAGTGACTTTGGTGGGACTGAGCCTGCATCTTGCCCCCTGCCCTCAGGGTGGGCTTCTCACTGCCAAGGGCTCCCTGGTGTGAAGGTGTGGGTTTCCTACCTGCCGCAGGTAAGGAGCTGGGTCTGGTTGTCTGACAGGGGGAGGCGAGTCCCATATTTTGCTGCTTGCCTGGGTGTTGCTTCTTGGCAAAACCATGAGATTGCTGGGTCCCAGCGCTTCTGCTGGTGCCTAGAGAGCCGTGTTGGTAATGGCCACATGCTGTTGCCAGGAGCCTGTCAAATTTGGCAATCTCATAATGAATCACCAGTGCATCTTCTGGCTGAGCAGTTTCACTTTGAACACAGCCATCTGCAAAAAGCTCTGAGTCACTTTTCCCCCAACCTCATGGGACAGAAAACTTGCTTTTTCTCCAAATGAATCAAATAAATAAAAGTTGGGAGCTTTGGCTTTCTGACTCTTTGCTTCCCCAATGTGTCACACTGGCCAGAGGTATGACAGTGAGAGGGCACCAGGTGCAGGTCAGGGGAAGCTTCGGTGGTGCCCGGCAGCAGGCTCTGGTCTTAGCGCTGATGATCTGGCATCTGCTGCCCATCTCCGGCCACGATGCATCAGCCAGTCCTGCCATCACCTCCAGCCCCGCAGCAGTGGCTGCTTCGAGCTGGCTCTTCCCAGTCGGTGTTTGCTATGCTGGTTTCTCTGTATGGGCCTGCGTGCACACCGTGTGTCTTGCTGGCTTGTTCTGGAGTTGGGTTTTTGGCTTTTATGTTTAGCCAAATAAATGCAAAGTCATTTTACTCAGTGTGTGCCAGATACCTTCTGCCATCCTAGCACAGCCAGCTCCTGTTGTGGTCTCCTCACCTGCCATCTTAGCAGTGGTTTGAGAGAGAAGATGCTTCACTGGGGGCCAAAAGATTACCCAGTGGTTTCTGCAAGTCATCATTGCTCCTGATGTCCGTCCCCACCTCTGTTGTAGGTGTAGAGGAGATACTGCTACAGGAGCAGATTCTGGGCAAGGCTGTTTAAGGCAGCATTAACTAATAGCCTGTGTGCTAAGGTGCTTCAAGGCTCCTTCCTTTGCCTGGCTGCAGGCTGGCAGGTGTGGATGCTCCTGCTGTGCTCTCGGGAGCAGCCACTGCTGTGGCCGACGTGCCCCAGGGACAGGCCAGACCCATCCAGAGGTCTTGGGAGAAAATGCCGCTGCCTTGGCATTGTCCTGGCCATCGGACCCCAGCCAGCAGCACCCAGAGGTCAGTGTCACGGCTAGGTGTTGGGCACCCCGTGACAGCCCCATGCCATGGCTGTGCTGGTCTGGGCTCTGTCTTCCTCCCCCTCTATGGAGTCATCTCCCACCCAGCCTGGGCAGGAGGCAATCTGAGCCCAGTCACCGACGCAAGACTCAGGTACAAATTTATCTTTATTCAGTGCCAGACAAGAGCCCCCTGGGCTGGAGGCAGCTTCACGGTCCCTTTGGCTTGTGGCTTTCAGGTTTCAGACCCTTTCATGCCGAGATGCCCTTTCCCCCTCTGCTGCCTCTGCTGCCAGCAGCTCCCCAGGGCCGGAGGAGGAGATGGTTGTACAGCGCAGACCAGCCCCTCGCCTCACTCTGCCTCTTGGCACCCCAATTGCTCCTTCCTGCTCACGCCTTGACGTTGGGTGTGAAGCTGACGGGCTGGTAGCCCGGCTTGTCGTCCTGCTTGCGGTAGTACATCCGCGTCACCACTGCCAAGATGAAGGTTTGCGGGATCAACAGCTGCACGTTCATCTCTGGAAGAGGAGAAGGGTCATTTGAAGCCACCTTCATCCACCATGCCCTGCCGTGCGATGGAGGGGCTCGGCCGGGAGCGCACGACACCGCTCCCCCGTCTCCCAACTTACGCTGCGACCTGGCCTTGGAGGAGAATGGCGGCGAGCAGGCGATGTTGCCATTGTTGGCCAGGATGCTGAAGATGGCGGGCTGCAGTGCTGTCAGGAGGAGGAGGACCTGCAACCACCAACACCCGAGGTGGTGGGGGCCATGCTGCTGCCAGGCTCCTGCCCTTCGCCTTTCCCGCTCTCCCACAGCTGGACCTGGCTCTCTCCCACCAGCAGCTCCAGCCCCGCCATCTCTCCCCACACCGCCCCATCCCATTCGTGCTGGAGGAGCCCCTCACCTAAGGGGGAGCTGGGCAGGACGGGGGCTCACCTGGAAGCAGGAGAACTTGGCCTTGATGTTCTGCTCGGTCAGGTGCAGCCGGGCCTGCCGGAAGAGGATGCCAAGGGCCCACAGCCCGAAGAGGGTGGAGGCGCCGACCACGGTGTTGATCCAGAGGGCCACGCTCTCCGCTGAGATCTGGGGGCGGACACACAGAAAACGTGCCTGGGCTGACAAAGCTGCTGGGCAAGGCGAGGGCTGGTGGAGGCTCCCCGTCCAGGACATCGCCCTGCCCATCCCCGTGCCCTGGCACTCACATCAGCAGGGTTGTAGTTCCCGTCGGCAGCCAGGACCAGCCCCAGGAAGACAGCGACCACCCTGCAGAAGGCGTACTGGAAAGTCCCCAGCATCAGCAGTTGAAGCTTTCTCCTGGCACAGCAAGAGAGACTGGTAGCACCCTGAGGTCCCTGAGCCCCTGCCCAGGGACTTCTCTTTCACCCCAGCAGAAGCAGGGGGTGAAAGCTCTCCCCAGGGGCAGGGGGTTACCCCRGCTTTCCCTCACCTGCTCATGGTGATTCGGGGCAGGCAGGGGCAGCAGCAGCAGCAGGGCCCAGTGCTGACCACCATGGGCACGTCCTTCAGGGTGCTGAGCACTGCCTCCTTCCCCCCAAAGCCCTCCACCATGACCAGCATCAGGAGGTAGAAGCAGATGGCAAAGTACCTGGGGAGGAGGAGGAGGAAGGCAGGTCAGGCCCCGTGGGCTCCGCGGTGCCCCTGCCCCAGGGTGGGCAATACTCACGTTGTAGTAGCCATCTCCACCACCATCATGGAGCGTGGGATCCACAGCCCGAAGCAGCTGACCACAGACACAACCTGGGGGAGATGCGAGCTTGGCACACTGCTGCTCCACCCTCCTGTGGGCTGGCACCCCTTGGGTGGCCCTGGCCCCCCGGGGCGATGCCCCCCACCACCCCCACACCCCAGCTCACTGTAGGGGCTGAGCTGCTCCAGCGGAGAGTCTTCATCTTGATGGGACAGCGGATCTTGCGGGTGAGGTAGAAAGCCTCTTCCACGAAGATCGCGACCGACAGCAGCGTCATGATGGTGGCGAGGCCCATGATGGCAAGCTGGGCTATGTCCAGCTCTGCCGGGGAGGGGTGAGAAGCCAGCTCCATCCTGTCCTGTCTGCCCTGGGGCCACCATCGCAGGGAGCTGCCACCCAACCCACCACTCCACAGGTTGGGGAAGCCCCTTGCTGCATCCTTGGCATGTCTGGCCGTCCCAGAGCTGGTGCTTCTGCCCTGCTGCTCCCATGTCGCGTGACACCTGCCCCGGTGCTGGCCCTCCCTAGGCTGCCTCCATCCCTGCAGGCAGGGCTATGGGGTGGGAGGCTGAGACCCCGGCAGCACCCCACTGCTTCCCCCTTCCTCGGGGCTGCTCCCTGCCTGCACCTGCTGCAGCCACCCTACCTCCTTCATCCCTCTCCTGCTCCCACCAGTGGCAAGAGGAGGGTCCCCCCCACCCGGTCYCCCCCACCCAGTCCCCCCACCTACGCTGCAGCAGCTGCCAGGAGGTGGGCGGCAGGGAGAAGCAGGCTGCCGGCACACTGAAGTTCCTGATCAGCATCTCCACCAACGGGCGGGAGAACCTGTGGAGAAGAAGGGGAGTGCTGCATGGAGCCGGCAGGGACCCGGGGGCACCCAGCCCCGCAGAGTCCCCAGGGTCCCCTGACTGGCTCGCCTCACCCCCAAGCACCTCCCTTCCTTTACAGAGGGAATAACCCAAAATCCTGCTCCAAAAAGTTGGATTTGCCTGGCTGCAAAGCGGCATGGGGGTCCCCAGCACCCACCTGGGGTCCTCTGCCAGCTCCATGGTGGGGTCCATCCTGCTCTGCTCCTCCCTGGCTCCGTCCCAGCGGCTGCAGGGCTGCTCGGCACTGCCTGCCTCGGCTCCCCTCACCAGCCCACGGGGTCAGAGTCCCCAGGGCAGGGACGGCAGGGAGGCCGCCGCGCCTCGTTCCAGTTTAACCAGCAGCCTCTGGCGCTCCCCTCCCTCTCCCGCCGCTGCGGCGCCCATTGGCGTGCCCCCACGCCGTCCCGGCCCCGCTGAGCACCTCGGCCGCCCGGTTATCGACCCGGCATGCTGGGGGAGGCAGTTACCACCCGTGCCGGTGCGCCTGCGCATCCCCAAAGCTTGGGGAGCAGGGCACCTGTGCTGGGGTGATGCCRCCTACGCACCCCCTCGGGCAGCCCAGAGATGGGCTTGTGGTGCCAGGGGTCCCCATGGTGCCATGCAGGGTCCAGGACGTGTCCTCGTGTCCCCTCAGCAGCCATGGCTGGGTGGGAGGTGATGCTGTGGGGCCGTGGGAAGCCTGCCAGACCCTGCACGGCTCTGTGGGCCCTGTGAGGAGTTTGCAATGGCTCAGCTCCCAGCAGCCTGGGGCTGAGCCCTGCTGAAAGCAGCTCCCACCACGCTAGAGGGCAGGGCTGGCCCAATGCTCAGCACCCTGGCCTCTTGGGACAGAAACAGAGCCCAGGCCTGGGGGGGGCTGGAGGGGGCACACTGAGTGGGGAGCTGGGGCATTAGGCGTGGGGAGCAATGTATCCTTGTCCTAGATGGATCCCAGCATCCTCATGGGTCACAGGGGTGCCTGCGGCTCCTGGTGTCCTCCCAGCACCCCAAGGAAAATGAGCCCTGGTTTGTACTGGGTCCCCAGGGACCTTCGAGCCCCCACCCTTTGCCTCTCTGGCAGTGGGCTCCTGCTGAAGCCAGAGTGGCACCAGCACCCCAAATGGGTCCCCTGCACCCTGCCATGGGAACAGGATGCTGCAGTTGTCATGGAAATGGGATACAGGGTGGGGCAGGGGGCTGAAGCAGTTGCTGTGGGAATGGGATGGGGGGAGGAGGGGGATGCTGTGGTTGCCATGGGAATGGAATGGGGGGATTTGTTTCGCTGTGGCTACCATGGGAGCGGGATGTCCATCCTGYGAGGCCAGGGCCCTGCAGCTGCCCAGCCCACCATGGAGCTTCTCATCCCCCTTCGTTTCAGCACCCTCATCTACCTCAGCTCGCTGGTCTCCTTCCTGTAAGTCACCCCATAGCTGCGGGCTGAGCCCCATCCCGGGGACATGGGGCAGCAGAGCTGCTGTTTCACACCAGAGTCCTTGAGACGTTAGAGCCAGGCATCAGCTCAAACAGCCTGGATCTGTGTCCTCTTCCCCACCACCACCACCCAGCTCCAGCAGCCCTCGGGGCTGAGCACCCCAAGGCTCTCTGCCCACTCTCTGCCTCTCCCACGGCAGCCCCAGGGCCTGACCCCAGCCCCGTCCTCCCCATACCCCTGCTTGCAGGTGCGGCTGGCTGGCTCTGCACATCACGCTGCTGGTCCCCAGCTCCATCACCRTCCTCTTCCTCCTGGCTCTCACCAGCTTGCTCCTGCTCAGCGTAGTCAACCTGGGGCTCCCCCAGCTAGGTGGGGTGACAGGGCAGCAGGGGCTGCTCCATGGCRGGGTGGCCCCAGGGGCTGGGGGGGAGACAGTCTCCCCATGTGTCTCCTGCAGCAGTGGCCTGGCAGGACAGGCTGAAGCAGAGGCTCTGCAGCACAGTGAGACAGCGCTGCCCACGTGGGTGCCACCATCACAGCTGGCCACACGTCCTCCACTGCCCCCACTGCAACTGCTTTGTGGAGGTGAGGGACATGGGGTGCCCTGGGAGTCTGGGGGCTCTGCACGTGTCTGAGGCACCGCACACGCCCGGCCCTACCCACCCCACCCCTCAGCCCCATTAACCAAGCCCTGTACCCCTGTCCCTACACACCGTGTACCCCCCCCATCCTGCGCTATGTACTGTGCCCCCCACACCTAACCTGGCACACTGCACCCCATAAACCCTATCTGTAGCWTGCATGCTCAGCCCTACATGCTGCACCCCATATACACCCATCCCTATACATTGCACCTTGCACACCCAGCCCTACTCCCTGCAGCCCCTACACACCATACCCCACACCTAGACCTATACATTGTGCCCGGCACACACATCTCTCCATGTTGCACCCTATACAACCCTACATACCCTTGTCCATACATCCTGCACGCTGCACACCCAGCCCTGTGCACTCAGACACCCCTTGCATGCACCTTGCACACACAGACACGCTCACCCCCGCCCTGCACAAGCACACCCCCCCATGCACACACGGCCCCTGCATGCAGCACTGTGCAGAGGGCAGCCACAGCCCTGGGTGCTCTTGGCCCCATGGGGTGCTCGGGACCTATGGTGGCCCCCTGCCCCAGCACCCCTGTGCCGCACCAGTTTCACCAGCATTGCCTACGGCTGAAGAAACACGCCAGCTCCCATGACATCTGCTGTGTCTGCCTCTTCGTGATGGTCACCGTGGACTATGTCATGGCGGTCCTGCTGTCCTGCCTCATCTACCTGGTGCTCGTCCCGCTGTGGTCCATCACCACAGCAATGATCTGCACGTATCCTCTGCCCGGGGAGGCAGAGCCCTGCCCCGGCATGCACGCACACATGCTGCACCACCCAGGCTGTCACGTGCAGGAGCCTATTCCCCTGCCTGCATGTAGCCCTGGGGCCAGCACCACCCATGGGTGACCACTGCACAGGGGCCCACAGTGATCCCCTTGCCCAGCACACCTGTGTCTGTTTGTCCCTGACTCACTGCTCCAGCATCATGATGACCCTCCTCGCCGCTGTCTACCTGAGCCTGATTGAGCCATGGGTCCTCTGCGTCCCCCAAGCACAGCACGCCCCGAGGTGCCAGGTACGGCTGTGGGGCACGGAGCATCCCGCTAGCCGGGGAGGGGGATGCAGGACATGGCTGGACCCCAAGCCCAGAGCAGGGGGGGCAGCCCCACATATCAATGCTCTGCATGAGTTGGTCCCACCATCCATGCACACGTGCACGGGGGGCTCCATCGCTGCACACACTCCCCTCTCCATCCCCTCCTGGTGCCGGATGCACCGGTGACACCCAGCAGCACTGACCCATCTCCACCTGCACCGAGCCCCCACCCCCATCACCATGCCCAAGCCCACTCCATCCCACCCCGCGTGGGGTCAGGACACATCCGTCGCACCGTCCTGCTGTGGATGACGCGCTGTGGGGCTGGGTGTCACCACCCCAGAGCTGCCCCMCAGGGACACGGAGGGCTCTCACCCGCACAGCCCATGGCCCTGAGCCCTCCCTGCACCGGCAGGATGGGACGTGCCTGCGACTTGCTTGCTCCGACCTGCCCCAGGAGCTGGCGGTGATGGGTGTTGGAGAGGGGAAATGCAGCGGGATGGAGTAGCCCAGGGTCCCCCCAACTTCTCCCCTTATTCCAGCCCCTGTCCACGCTTGGGATGGGTGGTCCTGGGGCCACCAGGGTCCATGGCCACCCTTCTCCCCCGGTCACCCTTCTCCACACAGGCGGCTACCATGGCCAAAAGCTGGCAGGATGGGCAGGAGCCAACGGCAGGTGAGCATCCCTTGGCATGGGCAGGAGAGGGGGGCCACGCAAGGCTCCGGGCAAGCCCCACCAGCTCGACCTCAGCCCCAGACCCCCAGCACTGGGCATGGGGAGCCCCTTTCCTGCCAAAAACCCCTTCAGCAGAGAAGGAAAATGGAGCACCGAGATGGGAGCCATGCACCCACCGGCCCAGGGCAGGGGTGGTTTGAAGGCTCATGGCCCCCTTGGCATTGGGGTGGCTGTTTTGCCCCGAAGAGCTGGTGGAGGGGCCAGCGGCATCGCTGGCAAATCTCCCCATTTGCTCGATGAGCTTTTTTATTTTAAACAAAACTGTTTGACCATTGAAATCCTGCCCAAACAAAAAAAGCCAAGCGGACCCTCTCAGCATGCCTGCATCGCCCACGCTGCTGCTTTGTCAGCGTTCCCCAATACTTGGAAAAGCACTCAAAATGCAAATATTTGCACGGGTTTTTAGACAGTTTTCCGCCCGTCTCTAATTCCCTGAGGTTATGGCCAGAGGGACCAACCCCAGCGGGCACRGTGGGCTCCCAGCTGACCATCACCATCTTCCCCATGGTCAGGACACAGCAGGGAAGGAACATCCTCATTCAAAGCCCTGGTAGGAGCTGGTAGGAGGCCAAAATGCATTCCTCCCCACACTCTCCTCTCCCACCCAGAGGCTGGGGCTGCAGTGGACGGTGGGGATGCCGAGGAGTGAGAACCTCACACCCAGCTCAGGCTGTGGTCCAGCCGATCAAGCGGACAATAAAGACCTTCATGCCGAGCTTTTGGTGATCCATGGTCGCTGCTGTCCCAGGACACAGAGGGACGGACCCTGCTCAGCGGGACGGAGAAGCCAGGATGCTCCCTCTCTCAAGGGACATCCCTCGCTCTGCCCAGTCCCTGTGCCAGGCAGGACCAGCACCCCGAGAGCAATGGGACCCCATGGCGTGGCAGGATGCCTGGCACCCACCTCTGGGGGAAACCACACTCCATGGGCACCTCATCGTAGGGATGCTCATGCTCTGCATGACCACGGATGACCCTGGTATCCCCCACCCCAGGGGCTTAGGGGAGAGGCGGCGTCCTCACCCTGCTGGTGTCCCAGCAGCACCCTGCCGAGCCGCTGGAAGCAGGAGGGTGGGCGCGACTCAAGAGAAACAAATAAAACGTGGAGGTCAACCAGACTTGTGAAAGGGACAGGAAAGCTTTTCCCAGGGCGCTGGCCCAGTCTGGTCCTCCCCGGCCCCCGCAAGCATCGCCCTGGTGAGGAAACCGCTGCTGAGAGTTTGGTGGAAGTGGATGGGGGGGCTGGATCCTGCTGGCGGTCACGCGAGGCTGCTGCCACCATCTGCCTTCACACGCCCCACCACAACCACCCAGCGCGATGGCCTCGGCTGGACCCCTGCAAATCCGGCAGTGTCACGCTCGCCGCCAGGCTGGAGAGGGGTCCCGGGCCCCTTGAGCATCCCCCTGCAATGGTCAGCATGGGGCCGTGGCAATGCCCCCAGCCCTGGCCCCAGTGCGGCAGGGACGGGGCTGGCTCCCCTCGGCCCCAGGTCTGGAGCCACCCTGCTGATAGGGATGGCAGGGAGCCCTGCCCACGGCTGGCCCGCAGATAACACCCATGTGCTCCCCACCGATTGCCCCAGGAGGCAGCCGGTGGGGTGGGAGCCGCTGTCCCTGGGAGATACGGCCGGGAGGGAGCAGCGAGCGAGGAGGGCAGGGGGGCTACTGCAGGGGTGTGAGACACCAGTCCCCTGCGGGTCCCCTTCTTTGGGCAGGGGAAGGCTCCCTGGCTCCCCCGAGAGCACAGCTGGGGTGGCACAAGGTGTGGACCCCCTGGCAGAGCAATAGCCCCCCTCAAATCCTCCCCTTCCCAGCGGGGAGCAGTCCCTCTGCCACTGGAAAACACCTCCCAGTGCCCTGCAAACCCACAGGGCTGCATCACAGGCTCACTGTGAGGCAGGGTCAAGGACCCCACCATGCCTCAGTTTCCCCAGCTGTAAAATGGGGCAAGAGCCCTGCAGCACGAGGGCAGGGAGGGCTCAGTCTCTCATTGCTCCAATGCCGGGGAGAGACCCATGCCAGGTGTTATTTATAGACCGAGCTGGCATTTCAGATGGGGACATACTGCCCTCGCAGCCAGCCGGCTGCCTCCAGCCTCTGCCTCAAGGTCACCAGGAGAAACGCCAGCCTTGGAGGGGCTGCTGGCCTCAGCCTTCCCTCCTGGACAGGGAAAATCTCCCTTCTCCCAGCACGAGGGGGTAAGGATCATTCCCACCAGACACACCAGGCGAGCCTCCTCCACAGCCCCGAGCCCCCTGCCCGGCTGCAGGCAATGGGTCACACCAGTGGGGTGGCCGTGGGGCAGCGATGGCAGGGTGAGACCGGAGGCATGCAGCACACCGAGGGTGTCACCCCCAGCGAGGGCTGCGTCTCCCATCCCGCCCCGGGCAGGAGTGCAAGGGAGAGCTGGGGATTTTCGTTAACCAGAGCAGCACGCCGCTTCACGGAAAAGCCAGCCCCTGGATGTCTCATCATCGCCTCCCACGAGGGAGGCAGACATCGTGCAGAGGGTGCGTGGGCAAAATGCCCCCATGCCCCGCTCCCCGCTCCCTGCCAGCCCCAGCTCTCAGAAACACTGCCCAGCTGCGGCCGAGGGGCCGGCTCCTGCACACAGCCCTGGTGAAGCCCCCAGGGACCCTCCTGCCCCCTCCCCAGGCAGGTCTGGGTGCCGCCGCGGATGCTGCCACCCTGATCAGGTTCCGGCGCCGCAGGGCCAGGCTGGGGAGAGAAATGAGACGTTGGCACAACCAGGGGCATCACCGTGTCTGTCCCAGAGCACCTAGAGGGGTCACCCCCCAGGGAACCTGCTTGCAGGCCCTCGGTGGCCCAACTCTGCAATTCATGTCAGCAAAATGCCTCTTCCCAAAACTGCTGAGACCGTTTGACCATATATATATTTTTTTTCATGAAAAAGCCATACATAACATATACACACGCATCTATAAATATGTATGTGACTTTATATACTATATAGGATCTTATATAGTGTATATAAATTGCAGTGTGCTGGGATGGCTGTGCCCTCAAGAGTGGAACAGCTTGTCCTTGGGGGCTTGCTTATCGCCCGAGCCGTAGCCCCAGTCACGCTTCCAAACCAGTGCTCCCGGGGGACTGGCCCTGCTGCTCCTGCCCAAGGGTCCCCCCGGCCCCAAAGGTGACCAAAAGGGATGCCCAGGGCAGGGTGCTGCTGCCCTTCGCAATGCCCAGCATCCCGTTACTGTCACTCCAAGGGTCTATCTCCCAGCTGGAGGAGAGGAAGAGGATGGTGGGGCTTGTCCCTGGCGTGGGAGGAAGGGGAGCCCACTGTGAGCGGGAAGAAGCCCGGCAGAAGCTGGATGAAACCCTTCTCCCACCTGGACCAAGGCCATCAGAGCAGCTTTGATGGCTCCAGCCTTCTCCTCCCTTTTAAACAGAGCCTCGCAGATGGGACACCTGATAACACCCCCGTCTTCTGCCCAGCCCTTCTGGCCTCCTTTCTGTTTGCTTTTCCTCCCAGCAGCCCCACGTCCGATGGTGCCGCGCTCGGCTGGAGCGGAAGCAACCAAGCTGCGGGGCTCAGTGTGGYGGGGGCTTTGTCTCCTTCAAAGGGGACAAACAAATGGCCGGCGGTCCCCAACCCGGTTGGGGGGATCCTGCGGAAACACCGCAGTCAACACCCTCGGGCGCCGCTTCCTCCCCACTCCGAGGCTTCGGATGCAAAGAAGCGTTTTGCTGCCGTAAGGCAACATCTGCATTTCCAGTGGGCGTCCTGGTGAAACACCACTGGTTTCTTAGAGCTGCTGCCAACCTCTGAATGAAAAGGCACCTTGTTGGAAAAACAGAGGGGCTTTTTTCTGCCACAGCCACCTAAAATACTGCACGTCACTGCTGATGTTTGCTTTTTGAGAACCATGAGGTAAAAACACACTCGGTGTGGGCTGCGGGCGTTTGCCTTGGTTGCGAGTTTTATTTTCATACTTGTCTGTCTCCTGCAAGAAGCTCGCAGGTGAAAATGCTGAGGTTTTTAAAAAGCCCTGCCTCAGACTGACAAATATTTTCCCAGAGAGCCAGCAGAGACGCGGCGTGTTTGTGGAAGGGAGGTGCAGCTCCCCTGATGGCCCTGAGCCCTCCTGGCTCCACGACACCCACCCGCTGGCCTCGGCCACCCCACGGGGACACCCGCAACGGCCATGGGTCGGACACGGGGAGCAGTCCCGCTTGCCGGGGGAAAGCCTTCGACCCTCGGTGGGTCTTCTTCAGCAGGTCAAGGCTGTCCCCCGAGTGATGCTGCCTCCCATCGCAGGTGGGAGGTGGAAAGCACCCTGAGTGCAGCTCAGTGGGAACCAAGAAAAACACCTCCCTTCCCCTCCTGTCGCCTCCACTGGCGCTGGATCCACGCCACGGTGCCAGGCAAGCGCTCCCGCCCCGCTGCCTGCTCCCTCTTGCTTTGGCAGGCAAGCAGGCAGAGGGGCAGGAGGGGGTGGACATGCCCGGAGAAGTGTGGGCACACATGTGGGTGCCCGTGTCGGATGCGCATGTGGATAGGAGCGTACATGTGGACGTACGTGTGTGTGTGCACCCATATTTGAGACACAGATGTGTGGGTGCATGTGGTTTTGTCCACCTGGCTGGCGTCCACGCCTGTGAGCATGGCACCCTACAGGGTGCAGGGAGCTGAGGCAGAGGGTGGCGGGGGCCCAGCATCACCAACTCTTGATCACTGACAGCAAAGCAACGCTCAGCCCTGGCCAAGCCTCTCTCCTGGGTCTCACTTCTTCCCCCAAGTCCCTGCTGAGGGATAAAGTGAAGGGACAAGGCTTTCACCCCCAGGCTCCAATGATGATGAGGAGGAGGGGACGGAGGGCTGGGGCAGCACCAGTTCCTCCGGAGAGGTGCGCATCACCACGCGCCCCTTTGCCCCTTTTGCATCGAGGGGTAATAAATAAAACTTCCGAATTCACATCTGGAGGAAACCGTAAAAGCCGCTGGGACGTGCATAGGCAAAGAAAGGTGTTTTCTGCAGAGAGGGGTAATCACACCCAACAAAACCCACAACTGCACCCGGCTGAGGATGGAGCTGGGGCAGGTGCCTGCAGCCCCCGGGGCAGTTCTTGTGGACAGACTGAGCCAAGCAGAGCTAAAGGAGAGGCTGGTGCTGACCGTTCCTTTACAGGCCAAGGATGACTAAAAGTCAGGAGGTAAGAACAAATACCAGCCTGCTCTTCACTGGGGAAGCGGGCAAGGGAACAGAAGAGGTTGTTTCCATTGGCTTGACCAGAGAGTTTTTTTAGCTGCAGGAAAGACTTCGACTTTCAGGCCACATCTAGACAAAAATACAAACTGACATTTTTTTTTCCCCTAGGGTAAAGTCATCTTTTCCCACCGAGCAGGCGCCTGGCCCTGCCGTGTGTGCATCCCAAAGGACGCTTGCCGAAACAGGGAGGGGGACAGGCAAGGTTGTGCCTCCGCATAGCCCACCATGGACATTTGCCTTTGGCACCCTGTCCCTTGGAAGGGGACATGGGGGGACGGTGCCCGCCTGGGGTGTGAGGCTGTCACAGGGCAGACCAGCAGGGATGGGAAAGTCAGCAATTTGGCCGAGGCACGGGGCTGCTTATCTCTTGTTTCCAAGAGTTGGGAGAGTCATAGCCCTTCTCCAGGCACACTCCTCTGGGGAGATTTGCCCTTGAGGCACTGACCTGCTTCACATGCCCCGGGGAAAATGACACCCYGGGCTCACGTTTAAATCAACCGTGCCTGCTGCCTGCCTGTGCCTGGGGGCAGGGGCTGGCTGCAAACTGCAGCCTGCAGGTTTCAGCTCAGCCCCCGGAACCCTGCAACAGCCCAAGGGAAAGGCATGAACCCTCCAGGGCTGTGCCAGGCACCTGAGCGCCAAAAGCATCCCGAGCCCTCTGGCTGCCGGAGCTGGACCGAGTTCCCCTGGTTTGAGCACCACATCTCATCCTCTGCTCTGTAATAAATAAACCTACAAGGCACATGGCATCGCCTGGGCCCCCATGGCACAAAGCTGGCACACAGGCAGCTGCGGGCAGGTGTCGTAGCCGCTGCCAGCGCAGATAAGGGGCAATTAGCAGGTAGGGAGAAAGCTCCTGCTCTCCCTGCTCAGCCCAGCTGCGCTAATCCCACCCCAATTAAAGCCCCCTCTTTGCTTTCAGAAATTGCTGTGAGAGATTAATCCACCCTAAAACAAGGCATTTCCAGCAGGCGGACAAGACAAAGCCAAATCTCGGGTTGCAAAAGGCTCCAGCACCTGCCTGGGAGCGTTTAATTACCCTGACAATGGCTTCAAAAGCAGAAAAGCCACCGAGGCCAGGAGAGCCCTGCAATCAAGAACCCACAGAGGCGGCACTGGCTTAGCCTGCTGCTCCTGGGCACCTGGGGCCAGTGCCTGCAGGTTTCAAGCATTTCCCAAGAGCAGAACCATCATCCAGCCCTCTTGGTGACACTTTTTCCCTGCAGAGCCTGCAATGCTGCACAGGGTGCTGGCTGCTTCCTTATGTTGTTTTTTTTTTTTCTTTGTCCTTTGGGCTGCTCTTTTTGCCAATAAATGCACTTTATAAAAACACAAAGCAGTGGACAAGTCTAATCTCCTGAGTCAACATGTGCCCTTATCGCGGAGGGTGGTTCCCACGGAGCAGGCTCAGGCTGTCCTTTATCCGAAGGCGGCAGCGTGTGCACACATTGCAGAGCAAATCAGAGGCAAAACTTTCCCGGGTTTTCCAGCCCCTTCCCAGGCCCTTTTGGGAGCACAGGAGTGAGCAGAGAGGGACTCTTGCAGGACTGATCCTGCTAGAGAGGTACAGCAGGTACTGCAGGACCCCGTAGGGCAGGCGCATGTCCAGCRTACAAAGCAGACCCCTCTCATCATATCTTCGTGTCCTTTCATGTCTCCATCCAGACATTGCTCAGAGCTCGGCTTTCCAAGGCTGTTGGGTAACAGTCACTTTCCTTCTGGCTACATGGGCTTCTCGATCAAAACACCACAAATTGTGGATAGCATCCCTGGCTTTCTAGGATTCAAACCACCAAGTCTGGAAGGGAAAAACCCCAACAGTCCCCAGCTGTGGCAATTGCTGATTCAAGAAAAGTACTTGTGAAATTGCACACAAAGCACTTTGCAAAAATGACCTGAAATGCCTGCCTGGAGCTGCACTGAAGGAGGAAAGAGAGGGGCTGTGTGCTGCGCTCCAGATACAGATCCGCGAGGGCCAGAACAAAGTGGGACCGAGAAATTCCCAAGAAACCCATGATCTGGAGGCAGAGACTCTCAGGGCTGTGTCCCAACTCCCGCATGGGTCCTCTCCCCGCTGCCATCTTTTCCCTTTCCGTTTCCCACAGCTCAAACCCTCTGCCCCTTGTGCCGACGCGATGCCGGGGCCAGGTCTGCGGGTAGCCATCAAACACACGGGCTTTTTCGGCGGTGCAGAGCGAGACGGACCTTTGATGTGCCCCAGGGCGGCCGCGCTGCGTCCCCCTGCTTTTCAAAGGCCTGTCCTTGGCTATTGTGCTCACATCCTGAGCTTGTTTGTACACTCGTCCAAGGCCCCCAGCCCCGCAGCCCCCCTGCCGCAGCGACAGCTGCCCTGACCGCCAGATAAAAGCGGCCAGGCTCACCAGGCAGAGTTGCTATCAGAGCAACGACAAGCGGCACAGTCCTGCGGTGCAGCCGCTGAGATAGCAGGAGCTTTGCCGGGCTGACCCCACGCCACTACAGGCTCCAGGTCAACAACAGCTCCTGCTAGATCTCCACCAGCCCTGGCTGCCTGGGCACTTCATCTGTTGGCAGGAGCGGTATCAGCCCCGCACACACCAAGGATTTGTCCTCGTGCTGCTGCTCTCCCCCTCAGCTGCACGTGGGGAGGGCCAGCATCTTGCCAAAAGATGTAACTGTCAGGCGGGAAGCAACGCTAAAGCCTTGCTCTTTCCTAATCACCTCATCTCCCTGCATCCTCTGAGCAGGGATAAAGCAGGGATAACTGCCCACCTTCCTCCCTGTAGGCAGGCTCGGGTTGTGCAAGGAGCACAGAGGGGTCCCCAGGACTTTGGGGGTTAAAATCCCAGTGAAACCCAGTCTTTGCAAGGAATGAAGCCCTGTTAAAAGAGCCAGGCTGCTTCAACCCCACTGGGGCAGTGTCCAAGCATGAGCCTCTCTGCTGGGCCTCCATGCCAGCCCCTGGCAAGCAGAGCAGCAGTAATGAGCACCACCATGTCCACTTCCCTCCTTGTGTGGTGGCAGAGATGGGGAGATGAGCCTCCTCACTGCAGGGAGGCAAAAAAAAACCCCAGAGGTCTCTGAGGAGGGGGTCCATAGGATACCCCAGGTCTGCACATTCATAGGAACAAGTGACCACACCACCCTCAGCCCCACGCCTCTCCCCCAGGTGCTCGGTGCTTTCTGGCTCCTCTCCAGCTGACAGGCAGGAGCACCAGGCCAGCTGCGGACAATGCGGAGAGCCAGGCCAGACCCAGGTGCTTCCCTGGAAAGAATGCAAAGACGGGTGTTATTTTGAAGGGAAGACGGAGCTGCAGCCAGCTCTCAGCGTTACCTGCCGCATTTCCACTCTCTCAAGCGCCTTTTCCTGGCTGTGCGTGGCCCACCCCTTGCCTCCTCCACCCCTTTGCTACGGGAGAAGAGGCAGCAGATCCTCTCCCAGATGCTGGTGCCTGCTGGGCTCCCCCTCCTTCCTCAGGCTGCACCGCAGCTCGTGCCAGGACTGTGGCCGAAGAACCAGAGTTCCCGAGCATGGCCATGTGCACCTGGATTGCTGGGAGTGAGCAGCATGCAGTGACCTCTTCCAAGGCAGCACGATGGCTTTTCCTGTGAGGGTCAGATCCAACTACCTCACCCCTGTTTCAGTCAGGGCAATTGAGAAATGCAGCAGCAAAGGCCAAAAACTCAAGGTCTTCTAGAGGATGGGGATACTGATGGTGTTGTGAAACTCTTGGATATCGCACTGCTGGCTGGGGGAGACAGGAGCAGAGAGGGCAGGCTCTCCCAGGAGCTGTGCCTGCCAGCCCCGACATGGAGCAGGGTTGCAGCATGTTTCCGAGGTTGCAAAAACCTGGATTTCCCAGCTCCCTTCTGGGACCTATAATAGCTGATTGCACCCCAGTGCAGCCCACGAGTTGAGCAGGGAGCACAGCCAATGCATCACTTAAATCTGCTCCCAGGAAGGCAGGAGTTGGCACTGCCACTTCTCCGAGCGGCTGTGATGCAGAGGTGTCTGCCTGGCCCTGCACCCTGGGGTGCCTGGGGTGCCTGACAGCCTCTGTTTCGCAGAGCACACAGCCCACAGGAGCCCTTTGACTACCTCCCACCCCATGGGCCATCGCATCTCCYGCAACCCTCGGCCTCAGCCCAGCAGCGTGCACTTGGCTGCAGCACCTCCAACTTGGCACCATGCTCCAGCACTTGGTTCTTGGCGTTTCCATCCCTTCCAGATTGAAGAGCCATGTTAGTCCCAGTATTTCTTGCCATGAAAGTGCTCAAGTCACCTCCCAATGTTGTTTTTGATAAGCTGCTCACAAAGCACAGGGCATCCTTTCCAGCCTGTTTATCTCTGTGGCTCTTGTTTTCCCTCTGCTTTTTAACTGCCTTCCCAAAATGGGGGTAGGACAGCTGGTCACACAAGGGTCAGCCATGCTGCAAAACTGAAGTGAAACTGTATTTTCCTTCCCATATTTTGATCTCATGTTTCAGTGCTAATCCTGCAGGACAGACACTGTCACATCACGGGGTATTGTACAAAGGAATGAGGAGTCATTTGAGTCCGAGTCAGGGGACCCACAAGCTCCTCAGGAGTTCAGAGGAAACAGGGAAAAACATCTCCTAAAATACCAGGGCCAAGCTGCAATGAGGAGGAACACCCTGATGGAAGCTAGTCTGAAGCGAGGTGTCAGGACAAGCATGGAGGCTCCTGCACTGAATTGCAGGCAGGAGCTGGGCAGGGCAGGGAGCAGAGCGGGCAGAAGCAAGCAGGAGCTTGGTGCAAGCTGCAGATACCTATGGCGTGGCGCAGCAGGGCTCGAACAACAGTCTGCTGCAGCCAGCTCCAGAGTTTAAATGCTCCTGGTCTTTGGGAACCAGACAGACATCTCCAGGTGGATGGCGATGGCTCTTGATTTTTATGGGCCTGAACCATGCTAAAATCATGCACACAGAGACCATGCATCTTGCTGGGATGAGGGATGAGAAGTCAGCAGTCACCCATCAATCCTACATCCCCATCCCCATCTTTGRCCATTTCCCAGCTTTGGCTTTCTCTGCTCCTTGCAAAAATTTTTGGCTGAGCTGGCCAGCCTGAGCACCTGGGCTCAGCACCACCTGCAGTACAGGCACCGCTTTTCCTGGCGCGAGGGAGGTGGCACCAGCCACTGACGGCCAGTAGCCAGCTGACTCCCACTTCCCGCCTGCACCCAACGCAAGGTAAAGGGCACTCAACTGCTCTCGGGTACCACGTCGCATTTGAAGAACCCTCATTTTAAGGTATTTCACTGCCAATGCTGGCTGCAGTGTAAAAATATCTGAGTTTCTAGAATGTCAGCTTTCTTCTCTTTTTCCTGGCAGGTGTAGAAATGGGGAACTGCTCAGCACGTGGTCAAAAATACTGTGAGAGGGAACAGAAAACACCTGCAGCGAGTATCTGTCAGGGCAGGTCGGGGCTGGCACAGCGGGGCACACAGCACCTCCTCTGCTGGCTGGAACAGAGGCACAGGGGACGGAGGCTATGGGGAGAAATAAATCAGACTGCCCCTTTCCTGGCTTGCATTTCAGCATCACTCCCAGGAACCTCCCGAGTCTGAGCTCTGCTGCAGACGTCCCTCCTCCGGCGGGACCTCGGCGTGGAAACGCTGCTCTGCTCAGTGGCGCTGGCCGGCGGTGATCACAGCCCTGTGCCTGGCGCAGTGCACCCAGCTAGCATGCAGCAGTACTGGCGCTGCCAGAAGGTGAAGGCTTGGAGGGGGGAGCCTAGGAGGACCACAACAAACAGGGCAGGGCTGGGGCTGTTTTCCCCAGGTTATACTTTCCTGAGCAGCAAGCTGCATCCAGACTGTTGCGTCGAGAAACAATCAGAGGATCCAGCCTGCAGGACTGATCTAATCTCTTTCCGAACCCTCTTACACCTTCGGCTTCCACCGAGGCACCCGGCAGCAGCGCGTCCCACAGGGCAGCCACACACCGGGTGATGGCGGTGTGTCCCCCACACCCAGTGATGGATGGAGCTGGAGAAGGGAGAGCCTCAGCACTGGAGCCTGGCTCAAACCTTCTCCGGCAAACGGAGCTGGCAAGTCCACCAGCACGTCTTGCCTGAGAGCTGCTTTACAGGAGGCTTGTCTCCAGACAGCTGCATCGAGTTTCAGATCTAGTTAATCCCCCCTTTATCAGCACAGGAATGTATTGCTTTTCACAAAACATAATCCTCTTTGTAATCATGTGTTCTGCCAAACTACAAACTTTCTGCTCCCGTCCTTCTTTCCCGGGAGAGGATTTGAGGCAATAATCCAGGCCTACCGATTTATTTCTTTAATGACCAAGGGACAAATGAGCACAGCATTGCAGAACACGTGCACACCCAAACCTTGAAGCATTCCCGGGTTCCGGCACGCCTTTAAAGGATGTCCTGAGCTGAAGGACCGAGGCTGGAAGTGGTGACCTCCACTCGTGCTGGAGCCCAGACAGACAGGGCAGAGGAGGCTGCGGCCGCAGCCAGGGCCCACTCATGACCATGGGCAATTCTGGAGACAGCAAACATCAGCGGATGCTCAAGGAGGGTGAGATGTTCTGCAGGGTCCATGCAGCTGGGGTCTTTATGAGATTAGCCATCAGCTGAAAGGAAGCAGAGCAAATATCACAGCCCTGCTAGTCCTTGGGAAGCTGTGGCAGAGAGAGCCCCTGGCAGGGGGAGCTCCCTTCACAGCCCCAGCTGGTGCCTGGCCAAGCGGTGAGCCTCAACCCGGCATCACACTGACAACTGGTGATAGACTTGCCAAGGGCATGGGTGGCTTACAGGTTCCTTAAATACCCCCCAGTATATTATTTACCACTTTCACTCTAAATGCACTGAGCTGCCTCCTCACCCGTTGCTTCCTTATGAAGCCTACTGAAAGAGGATGTGTGCTAGAACTTTGTTTTGTCAAACAACCGATATGTTCTACTTCTCCTTCAAGTTCCTTAGAAACAAAACAGGGAACCTCACTGCCCTTGCACCTGCTGGCTTTTAGAGACCGAGCTCTGCACACCAGGGAGCTCCCACCGTGGCGTGGGGTCACTCTGCCTGCCCCAGGGACCAGTTAATTCAGAGCTGGAGCGATCCCGTGGTGTCCACCAAATGGATACTTTTGCCAGCACAGCCTGGGTGGCCACAGAAGCTGCTCTGCGGGCCACAAGCAGCCTGTGGCCTGACATGGGCTGTCTGTGCTTGTGTTTATGCGCTACTGGGGCTGGCTCTCATAAAGGCCTGCCATGCTTCTCATTGTGCCAATAAAATAGCCATCTCAGGTAGCACATGAAGGAAGGGCACCCTGGGTGCCTCTGCTTGTTCAGATCTAAAAAGGCAGCCCTGAGCACGCATGACTTGCTGGGACCTGAAGATGCTGAGTGCTTCCCAAGCCAGAGCGAGTCCTGTGTCTGGTTTGCACCACCCAGGGAGGAAAATATTTTTGCTGCCCTCTTCCCTCAAAATGCTGAGAGGGTGGGAATGATGAATCTGTGACCTGCTTCTTCTTTCGGCTGCTGCGTACTGTGGTAAAAGCATACTTGTCCCATGAAGAGGTGTTAAACTCGCCCCCCTACGCAGCAGGCGTCTGTCCCGCTTCCAGCCCTTCTCGTGGGGGAAGCTGGAACTCGCATCCACCCAGTAAAACACATGCCGCTCTGCAAGCGGCTCCCGAGGGCATCCGAAGGCAATTTAAAACGAATGCGGCTTCCTTATATTCCTTCACCGCAGCGCAGGCTGCCCAGGTAGGGCAGCAGCAACCGGCCAACAGGCAAAGCCGGCAAAGGAGGTTCCCCTCCACCGCTGCGGCGACCTAAGGGCGCCAAACCCGCTTCCGCGCCCCGGGCAGGATCCACCATCGCACCCCCAGGCCCAAGCCCTTCGGCTGGGCTCTGCAGGCACCGCGCACAGGCTGCAGGACACCCTCCCGCAGCGGAAGCGCGGGTACACACAGAAACGGTGGCCCAGGGCCGAGAAGATAAGCCGTGCCGAGGTGCCCGAAGCGGGCTGCGGGGCGGACCTCCGGGCGCTGAGGAGAGGGTGAGGTGGAGCCGCGAGGGGAGAAGAGGCGGCCCTGCCGCGCGCGCCTGTGGTACCGCCGCTGATTGGCTGCAGGCCGCGGGGGCGGGCCGCGGAGAGGGGAGGTAGAACGGCGCTGCGGCGGCCGGTGCAGCAGTTGGGCCCCGGCGCGGCGAGCAGCGGGGTGGAGGGTGAGCAGTGGGGCGTGCGAGCGGGGCCGGGCGCGCCGGCCGTTGGGCGGGCGGGCGGGGAGGGGTGGCGGCGGCGGCCGCCGCCGCCCTGAGGCGATGCGAGGCGGCGCGGCGCGGGAGGGCTCACGGGCCGCATGGGCCGCACCGGCGGCGCTGCAGCAGCAGCAGCAGCCCCGGTTGGCGGGGGGGCGGGCGCGCACGCACGTGGCCGAGGCGGAGGCTGCCATGGCCGCCTGACCTTGAAGGTGGGTAGGGCCCTGCTGCAGGGGCAGCCCTGCGGCCCGGGCGAGGATGCGGCTGCAGGCCCGGGCGGAGGGGAGACGTGTCCTTGGCGGGCGGCGTATCGCCAGGCCCGCTTATCTGGCGGCCCGCAGCCGGGCCCTGCCCGCGATACCGGGGCCGCCCAGCCCCTCGCGGGAGGCTACTCCTATGCTCTTTTTTTTCTTTTCTTCTCCCCTGCCCCCCGGAGTTATTTTTGAGGAATTCGGGGTTGTTGGCCGCCTCCCGGGCTGCTTGGCGGGAGGAGAAAAGGTCACTTCCCCATGAGGCGCCCGGAGTGCGGGCTCTCCCCCCGGGCTGGCAGAGGGGGTTTGGGCCGTGAGGGGTGACTGCTGCGGGGTGGTGGGCTCGGGGGGCCCTGCGCTCCCGGGCAGCTGGGGAGCATCCCGGGGAGCATCCATGCCAGGTGCAGTGCCCGCAGGCCTCTTGCGCTTCCCTGACTCATCCCCTGGGTTAGCTGGTCTGGCTTTTAGGAGACTGTCCATGTGCACACCCTGTTGTGCCCTGCCTGCCAGGTGGGAGCTTAGGCCTCAGCTTGTCACTTGGAAAAGGCTTCTCAAAGCTGCCAGGGATTCATCTTCGTGTGCTCTTGCCCTAAACAAAAGGTGAAATGGGTGGATGGCCACTATTAACCTTTGATCTTCAAATAAAACCTGCTAATGTTGCAGAGCTCCCAGGTGTAAAGCTAATCCACGTGCACCTGAAGACCAGTTCAAAGCCGTTTCCTAGCAGCGCTGCTTGAGGGCGTACTCAAGTTGTATGTTCCCAACCTAAATGCCTGTCCCAACCCAAGCTGTCTAGTCACTAACTTACAAAGCTTTCTCAAGCATCTTTTAAGGAAGAAATGCTGAAGTAAATCAGTTACAGTTTACTGTTCAGATAAGTTTGCTGTCTAAAGAAATCCAAACTATGAAAGTTACTGAAGTGCTTTTGGAGAGTTGCTCTTGGCTATTCTGGGAGACTGTTCAAAACTGAAATTGCCTTCATGAAGTGGTAAAGAATATAGCCATCTAGAAGGGACCTTGCAATTGGGAGTGTTTTGGCAGGGTAGGAGTTTGTGCTGCTTTGCCTTACAGCATTGTGCCACTTCTGACTACCAATTGGACTCTTGTCTCCATCCTGTCATTGAGACAGACCCCAGGAACCTTAGATATGTCGTGTCTGTTGTCACAGTTGAGCAAGTGCCTCTTGCCATTACTCCCTGAGTGGAGGTGGCCCTACCGTTAATAAGACCCTTGGCTGGAATTAGCTGTTTGAGACTGTATTCCTCATTTATACACACCCCACACCTCCCTCCATCCCCAGAGTTCAATAGAAAGAGTTGGTTTGTTCATCAGAACTTGTATTTGCAGTGGGAGTATGTGAACTTCTAGATTGCATTCAAGGTTGATGTAGGTTCACCAACATTGTGACTTACGTAGAAGCATGCACATAAAATCCATGGGCAAGCATTGCACTAGTGGCAGTGACTGACCTTGGATGTCTTATGTCACAGCAGGGGAACAGCCTGACTTGACTTGTTGTGTTCTGAACTTCTAGGGCTTTGGTCAAATTGGTGGGCACTCCTCCAGAAGGCAATGGACCATGCCAGAGCAGCAATCTCTAACTTGGTAAGACACAGTCCCCCAGTGCCATTTGTCTCTTGGTGGGCTGACAATACTGTGGAAGAAAGGTTCAACAATGTCCATGTCAGTATCAGAGAAGATGATGAATCCAAAGCAGTGTTAGGTGCTACTGTGTGGGTTGTGAGCCAAATGTCACGTTAGCTAGCTGGCCATGATAAGGAAGTGGCTTAAGCAGTTCAGTGCTGGTGGGGTTATCGTTAACTGCTACAATGTCGGGTCTCTCAGGAAGCTGATAAGGGGGGGTGGGGGTGGTGAGTCCTAAACAATGTTCCAGGAGGAAGTGCTGCTGAGGAAGCTGATTAAATGCCTATCAGGACAATCAACGTGTGTTCTATTATGTTATGTTCTATGGTGAGAATTCAACCACAAGTCCAGCCTTTGAATGCAACCTGTGCTTTGAAACAAATGTGCAGGAGGAGGTAGCTCTGAGCTTGCTCAGCCAAGCCCACCGGTCCTAGAGAGCTTGGACTGTGAAATGACCCTAGGCTAGGACTGCGAATGTGATGGTTTGGTCTCTGAACAAGCATGGAGGATATGTGGGGTTGAGGCATGTCCTCTGCAAAGTGTGAGGGAAGCCAAGCTATCAAGCAGCTGAGCCAGGAGACTGCTAGGATAGACTGCGGTGTTGCCCTTTCCGAAATGTGAGCAGCCAGCCGCTTTGTTGTGGGTAGCGTGGGCCAGAATGGAACTGCAGGTCTGAAATGACATTGGTTTAGTTTTGACCAACCAAGCTGATGTTTGGTCTTTTCACCTCCAGCTGCTGACTTGTAGTTTGAGAGTGAGCCACGAACTGTGGATGAGCTGCTGAGATTGTAACAGGGCTTGGGTGCTTGCCACCAGCTACTTCTCCAGTACAGTGGAGAGGGGCTGCAGGACTGTTGCTCCCAAAACTATTCCTCTGGCCTTTTAGCCAGTCTCCTGCCTGTCCCCAGTACAACTGTGGCTGCAGGCAAGTTCAGCAGCTCTAATGGAAGCTGAGTGGTTCTGCTCAGTGCCTGGCTACGCCTGGAATTGAGTTTAACTGTCTGTTGAAAGCAGCCAGCCTGACTTATTGACAGCCAAATGCTTGGGCTGCGCTGGAGCAGTTTCAGATGAACAAGCTGTATTTGGTTTGGAGTATAGGTGCAGCTGGCTGCAAGGACTGTAGACTGGTGTAGCAAACTCTTCCATCACATGACTGTCTTTCAACACAGTTTGGTGGCGAGCCGATGTTGTACACGCGCTTCAGCATTGCCCGGCAAACAGATGGAGACAACAGCCATGTGGAGATGAAGCTGTCTGCTGATGATGAGGAAGGAGGGGAAATTGGAAGACCAGAGCACCTGCATGCCAGCATGCCTCCTCCATGGAGGAGTGGCAAGAACCTTTGCTTCCTAGTCATCGCAGCTGTCCTCCTCCTTTTGATTGGTAAGGAAGGGTGGGAGGCAACTGCATTAAGTGGGCTCTGGTATTGAGCATATCTGAGGCTGTTAACATTTGAATCTTTATTGTTTCAGGAGATAATTAAAAAGCTTGGATCCAGGCTGCAGCCTCTTGTCGCTAACTCTAAGAATGTCTAGCTCAGACTTAGGGTGCAGAATTAGTACAAAGAACTGTGAAGTTTGACAGTGGAACTATGACTTCGCTAAAGGGCAAACTGGTCCATGTGGCAAATGTACTGGTTTTCTCTCAATTAACTCTTAACACTTCTCTAGAGATGTGGGTCAACATATCACTAAAGCCTCTGGTGCTTGTCTTTCAAGGGTTTTAACGCTGCCACTGACCTAAAGTAAGCATTCTCCTTCCCAAGTGGTGCTGGAGGGACTCTGCCAAGCACGAGATCAGATTGACAGTGTACCTTAAAACATGCCAGCTCAGGCAAAATGTCAGGCTGCATATTCCTGTCTGTCCTTAGGGACATCAGCTTGTCAAAAATGGTGTGAGAGCAGAGATGCATCTTAACCCTGAAGCTGCTTTGAATGCACTTGTATGGTGTGGGGCTGGTTTAGCCATCTTTCTGCAGCACAAAGAAATACCTGTTCTGTCCGTAGGGTTTCTGATTGGCTACTTGAGTTATCGTGGACGAATGCAGAAGGCTAGCAGGTGTCTGGATGGAAGTGGCAAGTGTGAGATGAGTCCTACCACATCTTACTTGATGGATGATGATGAAACTGAGGAAGAAGAGGTTCCTGGCCCACCTGTCTTCTACTGGCCTGAGCTCAGAGCCCTCTTGTCAGAGAAGCTGTCAGCCAGACGTCTTGAGGACAGCTTGAGGTACAGTTCCAGAAAGCTTAGCTACAGTTATGAGAGAGGCACAGCCTGTGAGTAGAACTCGAGCTCCTTTGGACAACAAAGGCCTTAAAGATATTGTGGGGTGGCATGTGGTTAAACATGGGCTTAAATGGCCCATCCAGCTTGGGTTTGCAGGCCAGAGCACTGCAGTGCAACCTGGTGCTGTAGCCTAAGCTATATATCTGTTACCTACAGGCAAAGAGCAAATAAGTACTCTTTTGAAGCTGGTCAGAGTGAAGATGAGAGCATTGCCAGCTACATTCATGACCAGTTCACCAGCTTCCTCTTGGATGAAGTGTGGAACGATGAGCACTACATTAAGCTGCAGGTCAAAGGCAGGTACGTTAATGAAGAGATGCAGATCTCTTCCTTATGGCATGGATATCTGTCGTCTTGAGCAAACACGTGATTTCTGCTGAAAGCAGTGCTAAAATTGTGAGCCAGTTGCCCCTCTCCAAAGAAGGCCTCAATCTAGCCAAGAAATAGCTGCTCCTGTCTCTTCTCAGGCTTTCTAAATCCAGAGGGTCTGGTAGCTGCCCTCTGGATTTTTCCTGGGACAGCTGTTTCCTCAAAACATGCTTAGGAAGTGGAGAGAAAACAAACTTGAGTAAAAACTCAGCTGAAGGGCAGATTCCCTGTGTCTAAAACCGCTAGCATGGGCGACTCTGTCTTGTCACCCAGACAGGTGTTGCAGACCTGGCAGTGGCTCCTATAGTAGCTCAGGAGGGTATCAACAGGCATTGTGTTGGCTGACAGCTCACACCCTAATGTCTTCCTTGCCCCTTCATGTTGGGGGGAAATGAATTTGCTTAGCTCCTCTTAGGAGGGGACTAAGAGACTTRGAAGCACAGATTCTTTTTGCTACTTGTCTTACAAATTAGCCTTCGTTAATGTCTCTGAACAACCCCAGAGATTCTTGCATGGAAGTACTGGAATGAGTCTGCCTGTTTCAGGCTCTGCATTGACTTGATCAGAATTGCTAGGGCATAGACTGAAATATGGAGTTTATGTATGAAAGAACATAACACTGTCTCTCTACATTTAACAGTAGCAACAACAAAGTGTCTATTCTGCAAGATGGTAAAGAAGAGGAACTGGAGAGTCCTGATGCATATGTGGCATACAGCAAGAGTGGCTCAGTTGTTGTAAGTGACTCCAAGAAGATCCTGGAAATGTGCTTGCACACTTACCAGGTGGCGATGTTAAAAATATGTCCCTTCAAGATACGGAGTGTATAAAGCCCTCTCCAGTTAGAGAGCTGGGGGTGGTGATGGGGAGAGTGGGGTGAGGAATGGACCCACATAGTTTTATTACTTCAGCAAGATGCAGAAGTAACTGTTTAAACTTCTCTGCTGGGATCCAGACAGGAACCTTGACAGAAGTGCTGCTCCAACAGGCATGTTGCATGGGATCAGAGTTTACATTGCTGAGCTTGAACTCCCTACTGTTAACGGGAATCACTGTTACTGTGACTCTGTAGGCTATTTCAAGTATCTTACTGACATAGGACTGCTGCATTTATAACCAGTGTTTCTGTTCCAGGGCAAACCAGTCTATGTGAACTATGGATTGAAAGCTGATTTTCGGAAGATACAGAATSCAGGTGTTTCACTGAATGAAACTATAATCATCTTCAGAGCTGGAAAAATAACCCTTGCTGAGAAGGTAGGCAGTCTGTGCCGCAAAGCCTGGCCAAACTTGGCAGCAGGAAGCTATGCTTCCTCCTCTTGAAGATACACCTCTGTGCCTCAGTTCAGGTCTCTAGAATCTGTGTATGTAGGCTTGTGCCTGCAGGTCTGGTCTTGCTTGTTTGCACTAAGCCTCCACATGCAGGTCTGGACACCAAGACTGAACAGAGCTGGTTACCGTTCATGGTGGCATTCTTCTTGGCCTCTGGCAGTCTTGCTGGGACAGCCAAGCATCTGGAGTGATGGAGCTGGCAGGCAGAGGGAGGCAGCCTGGGGGCTACAGGGTGTAGAGCTGGCTGGTATTGCTAGATACAGCAGTAGGGCTGCTAGAAGCAGAACAGCCTTGCCTCCAGAGCACCTCTTGCTGCTGCAGCCAGATACTTTCAAAGCTTGGCTGCAGTGTCTCACTTGGGCTCTTGCTGACTGTTTGCTTGGACCAAGTGAAGGTGCTGGCACTGCACGCCCAGTCAGCTGCCTTGCATGTTGCTGTAATGTTCCCTCTGTAGTGAGTAGAACTGAATAGCCAAGCAGCCTAAAGGATCCAAGTCCTTCTGTATGCAAGCCTGTTCTAGGTCTGACCCAGAGCTGCCCCTCATATGGGTGGTCCTGGGGAGGCTGCGGTATAGGACTCTTTCCAGTCGGACTCTGCCTGTCTGCATGCATCAGACACAGGCAGAGCTGAAAAGTGCTTCCGCAAGGGGTGCTCACTGATTGTCCAATCCCCTTCCCATTTTTCAAACTGGTGTCTAGCCTTGCAAGAGTGTGTGTACTGGTGGCATTTCAGAGGCAGCTGGGTTGTAGGTGCATTGAACAGGGACCTGACTAGGCCACTCTGCCTCCATTTTCCATTTGAAGATGAGCCTCCAGTGGCTGCTTGTCTTGTCTTGAGACTAACCTAATCTTAGGAAAACAGATGGAGCATAATCAAAATTAAATAACATCTTTCTTCTAAGCTGCTCTGAGGAGCAAGTATGAGCTGAAGGAATCATAGGGTGAGACACTAACTGTGGAGTGTCCTAACTGTTCAAAAGGGTGTTAGACACACTCTGGCTGGAGTCGGACTGAGCTGCTAGTATGCAGCTTCCTTGTGTATCTATYACTTGTCAGGTAGCTGTTAAAATCTGTTGTGGAGTTGAGCATTGAGGAGCACAACCCTTCACGCCATTACTCCATGTACTCACCTTAACTCCCCTTGCTTGCAGTGCAAATGTGCAGTTAATGTTCCTCTTTGCTTCAGGTTGCAAATGCCAAAGAGGCAGGAGCAGTTGGTGCCCTGATGTACCTCGACCCTGACAGTTACAAGAACACAGATGCGCTTGTCCCCTTTGGACATGTGAGTATGCAACTGGCTCCCCTGTTTGTTGTTCTCATGAACCTTTCTCACTGTGGACTGTAGCAGTCCTTCTGCAGGCCTCTGGCTCAGCAGTGCTTCATGCCCTTGTGTAGATGAAAAACTGAGACTTGAGGACTCCTCTTGCTTTTCACAGGCCCACCTTGGAACTGGAGACCCTTTCACCCCAGGCTTCCCTTCTTTCAACCACACCCAGTTCCCACCAATGGAATCTTCTGGACTACCTCGCATTGCTGTTCAGACTATCTCTAGCCAAGCAGTAGGCAAGCTGTTCAGGTAACTGTTTCTCCTGGCTCGCAGGCTAGGCTGCTGTGGCCCTCTTGCAGGGGTGAGGATGGTGTTGAGGTGCTGTGAGCCCAGGGAGCTCTCTGCTGGTCTCTGCTGTGTATCGCAGGGAGCACTTACTGCAGCTGGCTGGAGAAATGTCACTTGTGTCCATGTCTTGCATCTTAAAGACTGAACTTAATCTAGTGGTGGATTCCTCTTGGCCTCTGCATCCTACCTCTCCCTGCATAATTAGTGGTACGGGACTGCAAGCTATTTCCTGAGCAGGCCCTGAACAAGGCTACACCTGCAGTTGCAGGCTTGTTTTTTTCACAGGATAGCTAAATGAGGTCAGAGCTGGACAATGAGTTCAAAGGATCTCTCTTTTTCCCTCAGCAAAATGGATGGAGAGGAATGCTTTCAGGATTGGAAAGGTGGGGTCATGGGATGTAAGGTGAAGCTGAGCAGCACGAACAACATGACAGTAAAACTGAGCGTGAACAACGTTATGGTGGACAGGAAGATTCTGAACATCTTTGGTGCTATCAAGGGGTTTGAAGAACCAGGTAACAGCAACTGCCTTGTGGCTCAGTCTTGAGGGGAAACCTTCCTCTTTTGTGATCATCAGAACGTGACAGCTGCTCCCAGAGACAGCCACTTCCTCAGCAGAACCAAGACCCTTCCCTAAGGGTCAAGGAAAAAGCTGAACCGTGCTGCCAGGGAAAGGCTAAATGAAAGCAAGCAGCGTGCCAGATTCAGGGGTCAGACCCCATACTCTGTTCCTAGTGCGGAAGCTCAAAGGTGCTTTTCTGATAAATGGTGTTTGCAACCTGAAGCTTGCAGCTCAGATCTTGATGTCTCCTTTACAGATCGGTATGTTGTGATTGGAGCCCAGAGAGACTCCTGGGGCCCAGGAGCAGCCAAGGCTGGCGTTGGAACTGCCATGTTGTTGGAACTTGCCCGTGTGATCTCAAACATGGTGAAAAATGGTAAATATTTGTGTACAAAAGCATGGGGGTGGGAGGTGATGCAGGTTTAGCTCTGCATGTGTTAACGTTGGAGASCCCAGTTGCAGAATAATCCTTTGGGAAGGCATAGGGAGTCTGACAAAGCTGCCTGAGAAGCTATTATTCATCCAACATAGACAACTTGTCTGCAGTGAGCACTTGCTTCCAAGGGATTTCCTGCTTGTATCTGGTATGGCTTGAATGCAAGAATGTCCTTGGATAACACACAGTGCAAACCTCATACTTGAGCTGTCTGTTGGACAGCCAGGCCTGAAGGTGGGAAAATATGAAGTGGCTTACCAGCTGGAGCAGTGGGGGCTGCATGGTGGCACTTAATGTGAGTGCTCTTGTCTCCAGGGTTAATTTTGGGCTCAGGCAGCTAAACAAAAAATGGGGGAAATGCAGACAGCGTGGTTTTCCTACACAGCTCTGCAGCATGGCGGGGGCAGGGTACAGTGTCCATGCAGCCACTAGTGTGCATGTTTGTCTGCAGCAGCCAGAATGCTTCAGCTCTGTCTGAGGAGCAGGCAATTCATCAACCCAGGCCCTCAGTGCTAATGTACATCTCCATGGGGGAAGGGCAGACATCTCAGTCTCTCTCTCTTTGCAGATGGCTACAAACCAAGGCGCAGCATCATCTTCGCTAGCTGGAGTGCAGGAGAGTACGGAGCTGTGGGTGCTACTGAATGGCTGGAGGTACTGTTTCTTTGACAGACTTCTGCGTGATGACTGCGCAGTTGTGTTTTCCTGTTCCTGTGGATTAAACATCCTGGTGTTGTACTGCTACTGCTCATCTTAAAATACTTGTTTTGTTCTAGGGGTACTCTGCCACACTGCATGCCAAAGCCTTCACTTACATTAACTTGGATGCTGCAGTCCTAGGTAACCTGCTGTTCTTAAGTTTCTTGAAACTGAGTGGGACCAGAATAGCTTGACAGACATCCCTTAACCTCCAAGAATGGGGGCTGTGCCAGAGGTTGATGCTGGGTGTTTGGCTGAAGACTGGCATGACTCTCTTTATTTTACTGTTGTCATTGAAGCTGGGAGGTTGCTGCAGTCTGAGCCAGAAGGAGGCAGCTCTGCTAGGTCCCGGTAGACTGTCCTGTGTCTTGTTGAAGGTCCTTTGGCAACAAGCTGTAGATCAGTTGTTGCTCAGTCACAGGGCTGAGCAGCTCTAGCAGTAGTGGCTAATTGTGCCAGCATGTCAAACACCCTTTCTTTTCTGCAGGCTTCAACCACATGAAGATTTCTGCTAGCCCATTGCTGTACACGTTGCTGGAGAGAACTATGAAGGGGGTGAGTTAAAGGGTCTTGGGCTAATCAAGGTGACTGTGGTTTTAAGGAGGAACTGAAAGCAGCCAGAGCTATGCTGGATCRCTTTCCCCAGCTGGCACCTTCTGAGAAGAAAGCTCCATTTAGGAGAAATGGCTGAGATACTCTGGAGGGCCCTGTCTGAAGTCAGCTGGGCTCTGGGAGTTGCAGTTCATGCATGCAGAATCTAAAATCAGCAAATGCCACAGTTCAGTGGGAGGTGAATGCCTGTCCTGCATGAATTGTGCCTGTGTAGAGAAAGGTCAGGGGAGCACACCTGACTCTGGCATCTGCACAGCAATGCAAGCTCCAGGATGGACCTGGAAGCCCAAGCAGAGGTCAGAACAGGTGCATTGACTGTCATCTCTGTGCAGGTGAAGGACCCAACAAAGGATTCAGGAACCCTGTATGACAGAGTTGGCTCTGACTGGGTAAAAACAGTGTAAGTATTGAAATCCTGCTATTTAGGAAAGCGAATCTCCATAAAGGAACAAATTAAATGGCTTCTGCTCTTTGCTGGAGTGTCATACTGCTGTCTGGGGTGGGCTCTACCTGCTGCAATGGGATCAGGCAAGTGTGAACAGTACACACTAGCTGTACTTAATGGTGCCCCAAGCTGCCTGTAGGCAGCCCAGACACTTTTTTTGTAGGGCAAGAACAGCCTTGTATAAAGACTGGTGGCCAGTAATGGACGAGCAGCCCTCGGCACTTGGCCGGGAGTCCTTGCCAAAACCAGCCTTGTCTAGACAGGGTAATCCAGTTGGCTGAGAGCTTCAACTCCAGGGGTTTTGAGTAGGGCTTTTCTCCTGGGATGTCCAAACCAGTTGGTAACTACTCAATACTTGTCTTTTGCAGTGTTCCCCTTGGTCTGGATAATGCAGCATTCCCTTTCCTGGCCTACTCAGGAATCCCAGTCGTTTCCTTTGGTTTCTGCAATGTAAGTATTGTCTGCCTGCCTGATGTACTCATTTCATGGAAGGTGCTGTGAGGATATCTGCTCTTCAGGATGGCAGAGCACAAGGTGCTGTCCCAAGCTCATTGTCCATGCAGGAGCCTCTCTGGGGGAGGAGATGCAGCCACTGGACCTGGTGGCTGTGGCAGTACTTGCTGTGAAGGCTGCTCCTGGGGCATGGTTGGCCTATGGTCTCTGTTCCAGAGTCCTGAACACTTGTTTTTTGTCAGGAGAGGGGGCACTCGCTGTTCTGGAGGCTCAGATGTCAATGATTCAGAAGCTAAAAGCACTAAAAAGATGTCAAGCTGCTGTTGCTTCAGTGAAAGACTGTACTATAGCCTACTGGTCAGCAAGCAAAGTGCATTGGGGAGGCAGTGCTGTTGGCCAGAGGAAGTACTAACTCGGACTGTTCAGGTCTGCTGCTGCGGCTTGGCGCTGGCAAAAATGGCATCAGCCAAGCAGCCTCCTCTTGCTGCAGGCGTGCAGCTGGGAGTCTTTCTGATAACAGCTTCCTCTGCTTATGAATGCTTGGATTTTGTTAGTGTCAGACTTGTTCCACAAAAAAACTTGAGTTATCTTGCCAAGAAGGGTTGGAGGGTGCTGCCAGCACATACCAAACTGGGTGCTGGGGTTTGCCCGCCTGCACTTCTGCAGTGAACTCTGAGGGGGGGAAAAGGTCTATATGTCTTTGGGTCAGAAAAAACTAGCAAAGCATCCTGCTGATCGCTGGAAACTCTGAGGGACGAGATGCAGGAGCTCCATTCCCTTTCCCTGTGCTTTGAAGTTTTGCCACTCAAGTCTCACTACTTAGCAGTGCAAGGAGATGGGATGTGGTGGAAGTAGCAAGCAAATTGTAGTGGGAGGTGAAAAATCCTAGCTAGAGAAGCACTCTTGCCTAACTTCAATGCCTTCTTTCTTGCAGAAAAATGAGGAATATCCCTTCTTGGGCACTACTCAGGACACTGTGGAGAACCTGAAGATGACTGACAAGTTGTATGCTCTTATGCGTGCTGCTGCAGAAGTTGCTGGACAAATAGCTCTCAGGCTGACCCATGATCATGAGCTCTTCCTGGACTTTGAGAGATATGGTGAAGAATTGCTAGCGTTCCAGGAGAAGTTTTTGCCCTACGATCGGGATGTGAAGGTAAGAAAGGCTCAGAGTGCACTGAATCCCTGTAGACTGTTATGGGGCCATGTGCTAATAAGGCTCTGCTGCCATTGGATACAACAGGGTGGACATCTTCCTCCTTTGGGCATGAGAGCATAGCAAGATGTGACCTGAATYGATGTTCCTTATAGAGCAGTGCAGGCAGAGTAGCTGTGGCAGACAGATTTAGCTAATCTGGCTGTGGTGAGCTCTTGAGGAAATGGATGTGGATGGTTTCTCATCTGGTTATATCATTCACAGCATGGTGCAGCTTTGCATCTCACTTGCACCCCTGCTGAAAGCCTACAAGAAACTGTGGGTGGGTAGAGACGTCACTGAGCTCAGTGACCTCAGAAGAGCCTGCCAGGAACTTGCTCTGCTACTTGGTTAAACTGGCAAAAAAAACCCAACACTTTCTCTTGGTAAGAGAGCAGCAAAAGAAGAAAATCAGGTTTGCTAACAGCTCCTCCCTCACAGGCGCTGGGGCTGACCTTGAACTGGCTGTTTTTTGCCCGTGGTGACTTCCAGCGAGCTACAGATGCACTGAGAAGAGACATTGCAAACAGTGACAGGGAAAACAGGATTGTCCGCAGAGCCCTGAATGACAGGATCATGAAGGTGGGTATCTGCAACTGGTTTTCCTTTCTTCACGAAGGAAGAGAGTGCTGGCTGGGATGGGCCTCTTCCTTAGGAGCCATGGGCACTGTGTGGACCAGTGTCTCTTCTGCTTGCTTAGTGTCAACGTGACTGACTTTTGCGCTTGCTATCAGGAGAGGGTCTGGCCCTTGCAGAGCTGCTGCGGGAAGGAGCTGGGTGGGGATCAGAGGTTGGGAGCTTGTGATGGGGCAGGAAAGCAAAACTTGGGAGGTGAGAATATAACCCTCAATTTGCACCTCTATTCCAGGTGGAGTATGACTTCCTCTCCCCGTACCTCTCGCCAAAAGATGCTCCCTTTCGCCACATCTTCTTTGGCAAAGGTTCCCACACCCTGCAGAGTCTGCTGGAGAACCTGCAGCTGCTGAGAACCAGCAGGGACAGCATGGATGTGAATGTGCTGAAAGAGCAGCTGGCCCTGGCGACCTGGACCATTAAAGGGGCTGCCAATGCCTTAGTGGGTGATATCTGGGATACAGACAACGAATTCTAGACATGGCAAACACTTGGTTAAGGTACAGGATTAGGGAAACCCACTCCCTAACATGGCATTATTTTTCTGTAGATTTTCTGGCAACAAATCTTTTTTGACCAAAGTTGAGCATAAAATTTAAATCTCGCCTTGACAAATTCACAGGAGGCAGTTTTAAAGCAGGTACTAAGATTACCATGAAATCTCCTCTGACCAGGCTCCCATCTGACCACAGTCCAAACCGATCACGTACAGCTGCTTGTGGGGCTTGTGCTCCAGTGTACTTGAGAACTAACAGCTCAGGTGACTCCTGAACCGGTACCTTGAGTGGGGAGGTACCTCATCTATTTAGGGTTTTAATTGTTGGCCCCCTAAACCTAGTGACAAAATAGGGAATGGATTCCTTTTAATGCTTGTAATGAGGATCCCCTCTCTGGCAGGGAGCTGCAGAGAACAACCTGTAGTTCAAAAAAAAAACAATGTAGTAATAGCCCGCAAGTGCTGGATTATCAGCAAGCTCTGAAGTGCCTGGCCTGCCTTACTCAACAGCAGGGTCCCAACAACGTCTTGGAGGCTTGCTTCTGCCGAGGCAGGTCAGTACGCAGGGAAAATGACCCAAAGATTACCTAATGCCCCCTTTATATCCTTAGCTGGCACCTCAGCGAGTCCTGTGGCATTGAGAAATGGCTCTAGACTGGCACTTCAGACCTTGCTGCTCTGGGGCCTTTTGTGAAATCGAGTCTCTTGCTGGCCAAACCCTGTTTGACTGATGCCATTTTGCAGGATGGCTCTTGTTTGGCACTGAGATATTTATTTGTTTATTTATTTATCAGTGACAGCGTTCACTATAAATGGTGTGTTTTTTTTATAGAAGATAATTATCGGAAGCAGTGCCTTCCATAATTATGACAGTTATACTGTCGTTTTTGAATAAAGCAGCATCTGCTATTACAATCAAACATGATACTGGAACTTTGCATTTAAAATAATCTAAACAGGCCCCTCCAAAAAAAGTTTTTAAAAACTAGCTATTAAGCTTTCTGTGGCAAAAACACCCCTCTGGAAGAAACTTGAAGGCGTAAACCTGGTAGCAAGTCTCCGGGTTGTGCTCCAAAATGATCCTTGAAATGCTGAAAACCTGGGTGGAAACTCAAATACTAGAAATTTGGCTTCCCTGTGGTGTTCATGCCCCTCTGTGGGCTTCGGACTCCCTCTTTGCCCCCCTTTCTGGACACCGTGTGCTCGCATGGGGAGCACAGCTTCCTTCCTGGCCCCGGCAGAGGGGCTCGCTGCTTAGCCCTAGCTCCATCCACAGCGACACACACAAACTTCCTGTACCTCAGATTAGGCATTGGCCCGATTTTTAAATGGCAGCTTCCTGCAAACTTCCAGTACCTTATGTATCATGAAACCTAACTGACATTATCGGGGGCAGTGTCTTCCATAATGTGTAAAGAACAAGGTAGTTTTTGCCTACCACAGTGTTATATCGGAGGCAGTGACCTCCATATGTTGCACTATGGGTGTACGTAATTATCGGGGACAGTGTTTCCCATAATTGTTCTATACTTATCATGCAATGTCATCTGTGAAGCTTGATGGTTAGTATCTAACATGGATCAATTTCCTGCAGTCCAATTCTTTCACTCTCCTGTGGTGATGCAGATACAAACTTCAGTCTGTTATGTACTTCCGTAGACTCTACCTTCTTCATAGGCTGAACTGTTTCAAATAGCTGTGCTGTCTTGAAGTGGCTTCCTGCCTCCAGTCACAGGACTGGCGCTTGAATGTTTAGCGGAAACTAGGCTACTTAGACTGTGTGCTCTGTGACTTAGTAAACTTCCTTCAAATCAGTTACAAAGACTTGGGGAATTAAAGGTGAATGTAGGGCTTGGGGCTGACTGCTGTCTGGAGGGCTCCGGTCACCACTCTAGATGGGCTTGCGTACCAGCTAAGAGGCTGGCCTGCTTTGACACTGGGGTGATGCTGGTGCACCTGCATAGGAAGCTGCTTGCTTCCCCAGGTCTCGCTGGAAACTCCAGTCTTGCCTCCTGAGTGTTGTGTGGAGGGGGGGAAATCAGTGGCACCTTTCTCATGGTGCCCCTCTGCTGCCTGACCTGAAGCTGAACACTGCTGCTGTGTGTGACACCTGCTAAACCGTGCTGCCTGTTCCCAAAAAGCAGCTGGCTGGCTGTCGCCACCCTGTGCTCTGCAAACAGTTTGATCTGGCATTTAAACCTAAACCGAGCGAGTGACTTGAGCCCCAGCAGTAGTCCTTGAGGGAAAGAACATTGTTCAGCTGGAGCAGAGACCTGGGCCTCCACAAGGAACGGGCAAGGACAAGGCTCCAGCCTAGTTACTGAGCTCAGTGCTCGCCAACTTGGAGGGTTGGACTTTCATCTGTCTCTCTAGAAGCCTGATGCCCAGGCTTGTGCAACTCCTTGCTCTTCCTTAACCACCCTGCTGTCTCGAAGGCATGTGTACAGCCCTGTCTGTGTTACTGTTTCCTAGTGACACTTTTCTGGATGGCATTTAAGAGCTGCTATCTGGGAGTCCTCACTGTAGTGTTTGCATGCATCTTGATGTCAGACTTAATCATGCGCTTTATAGCCAGCAGAGAAAGACAAAGCCTGTCTCCTGGCTAGGCAGCACAACTGTGACTACTGGGACGTCGGGATGCCTTGCTCAGTGCTGGCATCTGACTGGTGTGGGGTGCTGAGCTCTGTTTCTGGGTTACCTGCTGTCTGCTTGAATAAAATTTTAAAGCTTGAACACTCAACTCCTCTCGTGGGTTCTTGCAAAGCCATGATGCTGTTGTGGCTGTGGGTGAGCTCGGGCAGCTGGAGGGAGGCTGCTCTCCTGCCCTGTCAGGGCTGATAACTGGCAGCTCCAGTACCACCTTGTTGATGTGCAGTAGCAAGTCCAAACTTCACCATGCTGCTTGGCTCAGAGTCCTGCCTCACCACAGGCAACTGGGATGTGGATTCTGGCAATGAGGTGGAGGAGCAATGTATGTAAGCCCCCTGGACCTCCTTTGCCTTTCATGGCTGTGTCCTGCCTGCTGCCTCTCAGTCACCGTGTTGACCCTAAAGAGCCTGCAGTGTTGGGGTGGATGGTGGGAGGAGTGTGAAATGTCAGACTTCCCACCAGCTGTGGCTTTGCAGGTCTCTGCTGGTGCGAAGGTGGCTGGGCAGGGCTGTGGGTGGTTGTGTCTGTCCTAGGAAGCCAGAGCTGTGCCCTGCCTCATTGCTGCCCCTCACCACCACCCTGGAGCTCCCTGGGGTAGAGGTGCAGATGAGTATTTGGTTACTGCTTAGAGCCTCAAGAGAGCTCTGGTAGAACGGGAGCTGCATCCCCAGCCCCAGAAGCCTGCTCAGGTGGGACTGCACTGGTTTGGGGCTTTGCATTTTAAACAGGCTCAGCTTTTCTCCGCTGTCTTCCCCCATGCCTGGTGCCATCTTGCCTCCTGCTTTACAAACGCTGTATCCCGTGAAGATGCACCGTTTGGGGTGGGAGGCAGCTTCTCCAGGAGCCCTGCTGGCTCCTTATGGGCTGTCCCAGCATAGCCCTGGTCCCTCCTCTTCCAACAGGGATGATTTACTTGTTGGAAACACGTTGTTTCCCGCATCTCCCTGCCCAAACCTGGCAGGGTTCCGCTCCCTGCAGTGGCTGTGCAAAGCACCCCGGGAGGCAGGGCCGGGGCTGCGTGGGGCTCTGCTGCAGCCAGGCGGAGCCAGCCCCGCCGGGGCAGCAGGGAAGGGGGTTGCAGTCCCTCCCCACGCACCTGGGGGCAAGAATTTGGGCAGCCCCTTGGCAGTGCAGGGTAGCCCGTGCCCTGTGTCCCGTCTCCCCCCGGTCCCTGCAGCGGAGCGGTCCCGGGGCCTGGTGCTGTTCCGCGGTGAGTTTGTCCGCTTCCGTTTGCGCGTGCACCTGTCCGTCCGTCTTTCCGTCCCCGCGCCCCACTCCTCACCCATCCGCCTGCCCGTCCGTCCCCGCTCGGTCCGTCCGTCCCCACCCCCCCGCCGTCACCCCCGCCGTTACGTAAAGCGGCGACGCGGCGCCTTTAAGAGCGGGGCCGGGGGCCGGGCGGGCGCGCGCCGCCCCGGGAGCTCGCGCCG
>JAYKAV010000067.1:251682-300457 GCA_035582835.1 Phoebastria nigripes | reverse complement strand
CGCGGCGGGCGCGGGGCGCGGTGCGGGGGGTGCAGGAGCACGGCCCCAAAGTCGGGCAGGAGCAGGGCCTGGGCCGGCGGGCGCAGCAGGAGCGGGGCGGGGGGCGGCGGGAGGTGAGCCCCCCGGCCCGCGCCCGCTGGTGGGTGCGGCGGGGCCGGCAGGAGGAGGGAGAGGCCCGGGGCGGGGTGCAGGAGGAGGGCGAGCTCTACCCGGGGGAGCAGGAGCACCCCGGCAGCACCCCCGGCACGCGGACCCTGGCACACCGCCAGAGCCGCAGGAGGGCCGCCCGGGTGTAAGGCCGGATCTGGCACCCGGTGCCCGCCGCCCTGCGGGGGATCCCGCCCGGGACCGAGTCGCCACCGCCGTCGATCGGCGCACCCCGCCCCGGCAGGCGGGCAAGCGCATCCTGCCTGGCATGCCGGCTGTCCGGAGCGCCGCTGTGCCTGTCCTCTCCCGGCGGTGACACTGCAGACCCGGCGCAGGATGCGGTGGTGAGCGGAGAGGTAAGGGGCGAGGCACGACCCCTTGTTGGGGGGCAATGCGAGGGGCTGGGGGGGGCGGGTTGGGGGTTTGGCACTGCGGCACTGCCTGGGTCAGTGTCTGCCCGCTCGCCTCACCGGGCGCTGCTGGCACTGTGCCCTGCAGCACTGCAGGCTGCCGGTGCTGCCGTCGTGCCCGGGCACTGCGGGGCTGCTGAGCCCCAGCCAGCAGCGTGCCCGACCCCCCCCCTGCTCCTGCCTGCCAGGGCAGAGCAGGCAGTGGGGTCTGGTGCGAGTGGGTGCCTGCTACCCTTGAACCCTCCCGAACCGCAGCGGAAGCCGGGGGAAGGTTTTTTTTTCCTGGAGAAAAGGCAGCTTTGCTCTGTTCTTCCTCTTCCCCGGGCTCGTGGGAGCTCTGGCGCTGAACAGAGGATCCTTGTCCTCCGGGGCCGGCCCTATGCCTCGGGGTGTCGTGCTGCTGCCGAAACACGGAGCAGTGGCGAGGTACGGGGAGACTCTGCCCACAGGCTCAGCGGGCAGCGCCACGGCTATGTCTGGCCATGTCGCGGCAGGTTTTTCTCTAAACACTCAGGAYGCTTTGGGTACTTCTGGTCTTTGTTGGTTTTGTTTTTTTTTAATAAAACCTTTAAGTTAAACCTGGTAAGGTGGTGCCAACAGCCCAGGCGAGGATCCCACCTCTCCAGGAGGACCCTGCTCGGCTTCCCCCGGCACAGTCGGACCCCTCGCCCACTCTGCAAGTGGCAGCTGGGGAGGGGGTTTGCAGGCRGCCAGAGGAGCCTGGGCAGGGGCAGCGTCTCTGCCCGCAGAGCTGCYGCCAGCCGTGGGCCGGAGTCCGTGCTGGGGCTGGGCCGTCTGGGCAGGGCAGGCCAGGGCAGAGCCTGGCGCTGGCGCTTCCCCACACGCTTGCCTCCCTGGGGCCGCCTTGGCGCAGCATTCCCTGGGGTGCCCCGGTGCCGCTGGGCTCCAGTGCCGGCTCGCTGCCCCGCAAGGTGGGTCCCCCCTCATCGGGTGTTGCAGGCGCTGGGGGTCATGCATCCCCCCCCCTTACTCAGTTCTTTGCTGAGCTGGCTCAGGGCGAAGCCCTTGAACAAAGTTTCTCAGTGCTGGGCTTTGCAAAACTCTCCTAAAAATGGGACCTGCCCCGAGGGGTGTCTCTGAGCAGATCTGCACTGCCAGGCTTCTCTTTAGGGAGAGGGTCCAGGACGGACCCCGGGTGCTGCGGGCCCACCCTCGGCTGCAGCCCTGGTCCCGCTGCCGGTCCCGCTGCCGGCTCCGAGCCCGCTGCTGCCCGCAGGGAGCGGCGCCCAAAGCAGCTTCTGCACCCCCATCCTGCCGTGCCGAGGCCCCGGGGGTGCAGGGTGGGGGCTGTGCAGGCTGTGCAACCTGTTACCAACCCCTGGAGCTACCCAGGCCTCGTTAGCCCGGTATTCGTTAGTGCAGGGCGTGGGCCAGCCCTGCTGGCGGGGTGTTGTGGGTATGGCTGGGGGGGCTGGCAATGTCTGCCGCCTCCTCCTCCAGCAGCTGCCAGCCTGCTGTGCCCACTGTGACTCAGCCTCCCCCCGGGGTGTGGGGGGCCTCCGTGGGCAGAGGAGCAGCCCCCGCGGGACTGAGAACCGCTGCAGGCTTGTAGCCAAGCCCTGTCCCAGCCACCCTGCAGACCAGACCTTGCTCCATACCTCAGTTTCCCCTGAGAGGAAGCTCGAGGCCCCATCCTGACCCTGGAGCACCAGGGGTTTGACTCCAGTCATGCCTACGAGGGATAGCAGCCGGCTGGGGCAAAGCATTCCAGGGGGCATCACCCACTCATATGGGTTTTGGGGGACAAGAGGGGGCTCTGCCCCACGCACAGCCCCCGCTGGGACAGGAGGGCTTTAAGGAGAAAGTCTTGCACCAGCYCTCTGCTGAGTGGCCCCAGGGGGGCACTGCCCACACTGCAGCCTGGCTAATTAGGCTGCTGTCAATTAGCACTAATGACCAGCAGATGCTGGATGGTCTGGCCAGGGCACTGCTCTGCTCCGGTGCTGGAGAAGGGGGGTGGTTTAGTCTCCCCCTGCCCCCAGCTCCGGGGGCCCCACCTCCCCTGCTCCTGGCACCTACCGTGGAGGGGAGATGCTGTAGCGTGGATGTGGCTCTGTGCCCATCTGGCCTGAGACCTGGCAAACTCGTTTCACGCTGGCTGCAGCCCACCTAGAGGGCACATCCTGCAGCGGTGTGGGGATGGGGGTACTGGCAGCGGCACCCCGAGGGGAGAGGGGCTGGCTGGAGCTGGGGCTTGTGCTGGTGCCCCTCCTTCCCCAGCAGGACCGGGGGCAAAGCCCACCCATGCCCTGGGCCGTGGGGGGGGGGCAGCTCCACAAAGGCTCTTTCAGCTGCCTGGGCAGGGTGGGGGGGTGGCCCTGGGTGCTCCTGGGGGGTCTGGAGGGCCCGAGGTGGGCAGACAGGGGGTGCCGGCCTGGGGGGCCCATCCTGACCTCTCCCTCCCGCTTTGCCCCAGGGGGACCCCACGGCTGGCATCACCGCAGCCCTGCCAGCCCCATGGCTGAGCTGTGACGCCGTGCCCCCTCACACACCGCCCGGCTCGCTGTGACATTGGGGCTGGCACTGCTGAGGGACCCCCGCAGTGCCGCCACCGCGGCCCAGGTGAGGTGAGCGTGGGGGCTGGCGGGCACAAACCAGCCTTGTACCGGGGCGGGGTGGCAGCATCCCCACCGTGGCAGCCCACTGCCCTTTCCCCCTCCCTGGCACTGCCTGTGGGCACAGAGCTGAGGGCGGGCAGCGTGGGCAGGGTGCTGTGGGTGCCAGGAGGGGGCTTGCTTTTCCTGCTTGTCCCCCAAAACACCGTGCTATGTCCCTGCCTTGGTGGGAGAGCTCGGGGCCAAGGGGATCAGCTACGGGGTTGGCAATTCCTGCCTGTCCCCTGCCTGCGCTGGGGAGCTGGGAGGCACAAGATGGGCTCAGCCCGCCCCGGCTCGACCTGTGGAGGGGATTTAGTGGAGGAAAGAGGCTTAGGGAGGGGATTGGGGTTGCGCCGGGCTCTGTCGGGGTGGCCCCCACCCCCCACCCGGCTGCGTCTCTCCTCCCCAGGCGGCTGCTGCTGCAGGCAAGGGCTCGGAGTGGGGGATGCTCTGTGCCGGCAGGCAGGATCAGGCCATGGGGCCAGGCTTTGGGAGCCTGGAGACGGCAGCGAGGGGGAACCTGGCACCCCGGCCTCCCCGGCCACCCCCGCCACGGGGGTCACCAGGCCTCCGTGCCGGCCCCCCGAGACCTCCTGCTTGCCCAAGCCAGCCRAGCAAGCAACAGCAGGTGCCAGCACCAAGGGAGGCAAAACATCCACCGGTATGGGGTCCCATGGGGGGGACGTGGGGTAGCGCAATCCAGCGAGGGGCTGGGGACGGTCCCCGGGGAGCCGGGTGGCAGCAGCATCCCAGGAGCGGGCAGGATGCGGCCGGCAGCCCTGTCCCTGGTGGGAGCAGGGTGCGTTTGTATGCGTGGGTATGTGCGTGCCCRCACGCCTGCGCCACGGCGGCCGGGCCAGGGAGTGTGTCACCGCAATTTGGGGCCGCCCCTGGGCCCCGCCAGGGCTGAGTGAGCCAGCCCGGGGTGCTGCCGCCGCAGCCGGTGAGATCACTTCCAGGTGACACGGCCACCAGGAAGGTGGCAGGCGGGCTGTGGCAGCAGCGGGGTGATGTGCTGGAGGTGAGTGGAGGAACCCATCCCCCTCTGAGAGCTTGTTTTGGGGACCCGCCGCTTCCTGGGGTCCTCTGTGCGGGGTGGTGGGCGCAGGGCATGGGGGATGCTGGAAGGGATGTGGGGCCAAGCGTGGTGTCCCAGAGGGCTGGGGAGGTCCAGTGTCCCCACAGAGGGGAGGGACACCCTGTGGTCTGCGTGACTGTCACTGCCCTGGGGGCAGGGGACAGCGCGCCCCATCCAGCGGCTGTCGTTGTGGTGGGAGCCCCCCCCRGGGTGGGAATTGCAGGCAGGTGGGTCAGGGGTGGCATGGTGCGATGCCATCCATCCCCTTGCAGGGGACTTCGTTGTTTGGGTTTCAGCTGAGCCTGGGCAGGCCAGGAGGACCCGACGCATGGGGGGGTGACCCGAATCCATGGCCGGGGCTGTGAGGACAGGGGTTGTCCCCTCTTGGCTTGAGGACCCCGCAGCATTGCTCTCGCTGGGCAGGCTGGCGAGGGTTTCGGGGCAGTGCGGGGTGGCCGGGGCTGGAGGGAAGATGGCATAGCACGTGTATCAGTCACCAGCCCGCGGCGTGCCAGTGCGGTGACGCCGGCGGGCCGCGCGCGGGGGTGGCTCACTGCTCCCACGCCGCGGGCTCGGCCGCCTCGGCTCCGCGGCTGAGCTCACCTCCGTGGTATGGCAGGAGGAGCCGTTGAAGGGGCTGCCCCCACCCACCCCCCCCGCGCTTGGGCGGGTGCCCCCTGGGATTGGGGGTGTTTCTCCGGGGGGGGGGGCAGGATGGGCTCGTGCCCCCTGCCCTGACACGGTGACAGCCTCGTGTCACTCCTCTGGCTACACCAGGGTCTTGGGGGATGTGGGGGGGGCAGGTGTGGGGGGAGCAGCGGGGGGGGTTGTGGGGGCACTTCTGGGGGTCGGGACGGGGCATTGTGCCCCATGGCATTGGCATGAGGAGCAAATTGGTTCCTCGGGCTGTGCCATGCCCCAAAGGACAGGCAGGTCCTGGGGGGCTGTGGGGGGGCTGCAGGGCCCCCCCCCAGTTTTAGCCTCCTTGCAGGCTTGCARCTCTGGCCCAGGGGGCTCAGAGAGGGGCTGCGGCCAGGCAGCGTTGGGGTACGGGCCAGTCCTGATGTGCAGGTGGGGGGTTCCCCATCTCGGGGGGGGTGGCTTCCCAGTGCCACCTGCCCCTGCTGGGGGCCGTGCCTGGTGCACCGCCTGGCAGAGGTCTAGGAGACCCCCAGCTCCCTGCGAGGGGGTGGGGGGAGAGGATTGGTCCTGGGAGGAGTCCTCCTGGCGTACCCCCCAGGCCCCCATCCCAGCAGTGCCCGCCAGGGCCTGGCTGCTCTCCCAGCCCTGCCATGCTTGCGCCAATGCTGCCGGGTCGCTGCGGAGCAGCCATCTTCCCAGCGCATCCCATCCCCCTCTGCTGTCGTGGGAGAGCAGGAGGGATGCTGGGGATGCTGTCAGCCCCAGAGCCCCCCCGCCCCTCCGCAGGTGCCCAGGAGGGCGGTACAGTGCCCCCTTAACCACCCCACTTGCCACAGAGCCCCGGCTGCTGGATGATGCTCCCCCCTCATCCTCCTCCTCCGCCTGGCTGCCTCCACCGCATCCCCGCTGGCAGGCTGCACTGTGCCGGGGTGGGGGGAGAAGGGGGCTGTGAGCACGGTGCTGGGGCTGGCAGCGATGCCACCACCTCTCCGCTCGGGTGCTGGAGTGGGGACAGCAGGCAGGCAGTTGGGCTGCCGAGCCGGGAGGAAGACAGCGGTGCCAGCCTGGGATCGGGGTGAGGATGGGCGCCTGAGGGGCTGCCCCCCCCCTTCTCTTTCCCTGTCTCCTCTGCATCCCTCCATCCATCCCCGCCCTCCCCTCCATCACCGTCGCGGTCACCTTCACCCTCTCGCTGTTTTCCGGAACTGCAGCAACTTTCTGCCATGTGATCCYGAGCCTGGCTCCAGCCCTCGCCACCCCCAGGCAGGCGCGGGCGTCTCCGCAGAGCCCCCCGCTCACCACCGCGCCGCAGCCACCACCGCCGTGCTGGCCATGGGCGAGAGATGTGACTACCAGCGCCTGAGCAGCGCCGAGGAGGAGGAGGAGATGCTCGGCCCCCTGCCCCACAGCTTCTCGGACAGCACCGGGCAGCGGGCCCTGCGGCCAGGCAGCAGGCGCCCCGCACCGTCCCCCCGGCAGGACGTCGCCCCGGGCATGCCATGCCGGCGGGTCAGTGTGGGGGGAGCCAGTGGGGGGGAGCAGTGGGGAGCACCCGGCTGGGCTGGGTGTCCCCAAGAGGGGCAGGGTCCTGCTGTGGGCACGGGTTGGCAGCTGGCGTGGGGCTGGAGGGGTCCCTGCATGGCATCTCCCCTCTCTGGCACTCGTGGTACCCTGTGGCATCTGGGGTGGCATGGGGACAGCACCCCTCCCTGCACGGCTGCGTTCCTGTCCCAACCCACGGGAGTGGGGCTGCCTGCTCCTTCTTGCTGGGGAAACTGAGGCACAGGGGAATGGTGTGCGGCAGCACAGCTCGGCTGGTCCCAGCACAGCTCGGGCTGGTCCCTGCACGGTGCCCGGCGCAGGATGGTGTCACCCAGTGGCAGCACAGCGTCCAGCCGGTGGCTCTGCGGGCTGCCCTCCGCATGTAGGGGTGTTGCTGTGGGGGTGTTGTGGGGGGTGTAGGGAGCACATAGGTGCATGCGGAGGGTGCAGCTGCCTTGGGGTGTAGGGGAGGTGTTGGGGTGCCATCACTGGTAGGAGTAGTTGGGGGGGTTTGGCCACCCATGTGCCAGCTCGGGTGGGTGTGCGTGGCCGTGCGTGATGCTGGGCAAGCTTGGATGTCACCTGTGCCCCACCGGCAGGCGGAGGCGAGGAGCGTGCCACGCCGGGGGTGGGCACCCGTGGGCGTGCAGGGGTGCAGGTGGCTCCAGGTGTGCGTCAGGCAGAGGCGGGGGAGCAGGCCGGTGTGCTGCCGCCGGCTGTGCAGCGCCGGTGTGTTTGCGCACGTGCGGCCGGGCTGGGCGGTAGCTGGGGGGGTGCACGGAGGTGACGTGTGCGTGGGGGGGCGGCTGCGGTTGTGCAGGTGGCGAGAGGCGTGCGGGGTGCCGGGGGTTGTGCCTGTGTGGTCCCGGGGTGCACGTGAGAGTCGTCACCGCCCGTGCATGAGCCTGGGTGCACGTAGGGTGCATCCCCGGGGCTGCAGGGGTGGGTGTGCACAGCATGGTGTGTGTGCAGGGCATGGGGGGGCCGAGAGGCACCTGCGCCGGGGGGGTCTTTGCCGCCTGCTGGGTCATGGGGGCTGGACGGGCATCTGTGACCATCCCCAGGATGGGGGTTTGCTTGGAGTCTGCTTGCCCATCTTGGAGCCAAGGTTGCGGTGTTACCCTCTGTGCCCGTGGGTCTATCGCAGAGAGGGAAGCTGAGGCACAGAGCCTCCCCCAGCACAGTGGGCAAGGCTGGGTCCCCCTGCTCCCTTCTGGAGACCAGTACTCCCAGTGCGGGCGCTTAACTGGGCAGCCTCGCCTGGGGTTTGGGGCGGAGGAGGCGGGCTGGGGTGCAGGAGGCAGCACACCAGCCCTGGTGGGTGCCAGTCCCAGTGGGTGCCAATACCAGCTGATGAGGGTGATGCACCATTGCAGGGCAAGGAACCCCCCACGTCCCCGGTGTCGCCTGGGCCAGGGAGGGGGGAGCTGGCGCGTGGCAGAGGTTGGTGCCGAGGGAACCGTGCCCGGGTGTCCCCAGTCAATGGGCTTGTTGTGCCGGGCGCCTGTGCCGCYGGGTGCCAGCCGGGATCCCGGCGGTGGAAGCTGTAGCAGAGGCTCCTCCGCGCCTGGGGATGTGCTTAACCCCCTCCCAGCTGCCCCCAGTACAGCAATGGCCACAATTTGGGGGGGCCAGGCAGGCGGGGGCTGCAGCAAGAGGTTGCCGTGGGTCTTTCCTCTCTCACGCCGTGGCTGCCAGCACAGCCAGCTGTTCTCCCCGGGGAGCCTGCGGGCGGACAACAGTGCTGGGGTTGGGTGCCAGCCCTGCCAGGGAAGGGGAGTGAGCCCCAGGGTGCTGGTGGCACCACACAGCAGAGCCCCGCAGGGGCTGGCAGCTGGGCAGTGGGTACATTTGCTGAGCCAGAAGCTCCCCCCGCAGTGCCCATCGCCCTGGCGTCGTGCCTGTGGCCTCGGTTGGGGAGCAGAGAGCCGGATGTCTCCTCTCCCTCCCTCCCTCCCTGCTTCCTGGGGGGCAAACTGAGGCCCAGGAGCATTTCCCAAGGCTGGGGCGAGTTTCCATGGAAATGGAAGCGGGGGTCCGGGCTCCCAGCTGCTGGCACGGGCGCCCGCCGAACAAGGGAGAAAGCGGCACATTGATGGGAGCCCGGCCCTCTGGGCGCGCTTCCCAGCCCTGGCCGAAAATAACCCCTCCCGGAGAGCGCCGTGCGGGCAGCCAGCCGGGACCGAACCCCGCTGCCGATTGGGGGTCCCCAGGAAGCGGCTCCAGCCAGGGGGGTGACCCCCAGCCCTGCCTGCTGCCACCCTCCCGCCCCGGCCCCATTGCGTTGGGGAAGGGGAGGGCCGGCCGGGAGGATCGAGAGCCGGACGGAAGGAGGGGGAGAGCCACAGCCTGCGTCCGGCCGACGGACGCCCCGAGCCCCCCTGCCTGCTCCGGGAGTATATATGGGGCGGCCGAGCCCGGGGGGCATCTCCGTAGCCCAGGTGACGGGGCTGCGGGTGCCTCAGCTGCACTGAGCGGGCTCTGCCGTGGGACGCCGGCACCGGGGAAGGGACATCGGCTGTGCCAGGGGCCGGCGGCGGGCAGCCAGGCAGGATGCGACGCTTCCAGGCTTTGCGCCGATCCTTCCCCTTCCTCACCCGCTTCCGCCTTTACCGAGTAAGTGCTGACCCCCACCTCGGGCAGACGCTGTGCTGGCCATCACCCAACCCTGTCCCCATTGCCTGCGGGCAGGGGACCGGCCGTCCCCGGCCAGCCACGCGTGCGCGCCAAAGGCCGGCGGCTGCTTTCGCCCCGCGTGCCCCCATGCGCCCCCGTGCCCAGCTGCTTGCCGCACCCGCCGTATTTTTAGCCCAGTGCCGAGGGCTGTAATTGCGGTGACGCGGCCGAGGGACCCAAGCGCGGGGGGTGAAGACGCCAGGGGCCGCATCGTCTCCTGGGGGGGTGGAGAGGATGGAGGGGACTGCCCTGCTGTGGGGCTGGGATGGGGGGTCCCACCTCCCCTCCGGCTCTCGGCAGCGGGAGGCAGAGCCATGTCCCTTCCCAGAAAGGTGGCAATGAAAGGGGGGGAAGAGCCAGGACAGCAGGTGGGGGACATGTTTAGCAGGGGCATGGGGAACTGTGGGTGAGACCTGGCCCCATCCCCTCCCTCCCCATGCCCTGGCACGGCTAGGGGGGTGATGTGGCAGCGCTGGGGTGCCCTATGCTTCAGCGCCGGGGCACCAGGACCCCCCAGAGGCCCTGATGTCCCTGTCTGTCCCCTCCCTGTGGCTGCCCGGCGAGGTGCCACCAGCCGTGGCAGAGGAGACCCACCGTGGGCCTGTGCCCCAGCCGGGCCGGGATGCTGGGGGGCCGAGAGGCAGTGCCGAGGTGGCTGTCCCTGCTGGGGACAGCTGTCCCCTCCCTGATCAGCCCCTCCAGCCGGGCAAAGGGAGCCTGGCAGGCACGGTACCAGGCGTGGGGTGCTGCCTGTGCAGGCGCAGTGCCAGGCTGTGGGGTGCCCCTTGGCTGTGGGTCACTGCTGGGCATGTCCATCCCATGCCCTGAGGCTCTGCCCCCTCCTCTGTCCCTGGCACCACTGCCTGGGGACAGCCTGTGCTGGAGTGGAGGGGAGGGGCTGGTGTTTCTATGGGCACGATGGGGCAGAGCAGGGGTCCCTGCCCATCTCTGGGGGCCCTGCTGATGGGGTGTCTCTCCTGACCCCCCTGGAGAGCTGGAGATGGGCTCAGGAGATGCAACCTGCTAGCATCCCTTGCACCCTACCCGGGCAGCACTCCAGCCTCAGCTCTCAGCCCCTCCGGGTGACTCTCCCAGGGGAGACAGGGCAGAGGGGAGCGGGGCAGGGTCCCCCCTAACCCGGCGTGGTGTCCCGGCAGAGGCTGAGCTGTAGCATGCAGGCGGAGGAGGGCACGGACTGGCTGTTGGAGCTGCTCACCGAGCTGCAGCTGCAGCAGTACTTCCTGCGCATCCGGGACGAGCTCAACGTCACCCGCCTCTCCCACTTCGAGTACGTCAAAAATGAGGATCTGGAGAAAATCGGCATGGGACGCCCCGGTGCGTATGTCCCCCCCAAACCTCCCACCATAACCCCCAGCTGTCTGCGCAGCATCTTTTGGGGAGCTCAGAGGAGCATGTGGTCCATGGGGCTGGAGGGGACCCCCACCCTGTGCTGCATCGGTGACGGTCCCTGTGTCCTGCAGGCCAGCGGCGGCTGTGGGAGGCGGTGAAGCGGAGGAAAGCCATGTGCAAGCGGAAATCCTGGATGAGCAAGGTAGGGATGGGAGAGGGGCAGGTGTGGCAGGGAAACTGAGGCAGACAGGAGGAGCTGGACCTCTCCTCATCCTCTGCCCCGGTGCCCAGCTTTCCCCACGCCGCCGGTCCCTGGGGGCTGACAGGGAGATGGGCAGAAGCCCCCACCACGCATGCCCTGCCTGCGGCGTGGCTCTGCCAGCGTGTGCCCCAGTCCCACATGGGCTCCTGGGTCACTTCCCAGCGAAGGACAGCCCTGCCACCCCGGCACTTGGGAAATTCATTCCCCTCATGTTATTTGCCTCTCTGCCAGGAAACTCGTTTGCAGCTAACGAGACACAGAGCCTGTATATCTCACCCCAGCCAGCTCTGTGGGCAGCAGCGCTGCCCAGCCCCCTGCCTGCCTCGCAGCAAGGGGGCACAGCCTTGTGCCTGCAGGCTGGGGGTGCACCGGSGCGGGGGACCTTGGGATGCTCACATATGCCCCTGATGCCATCCCATCCAAAGCTGGCACTGCTGCCACCCTGGCACCTTGCACCCCCAAAAGAGCAGGGTGCTTACCAGCTGGGCTCTGGGTCATGGCTTCTCCCCGCGTGACTCGTCTGGGCTGGGACGGGGACGGGACGGGCTTTTAATAGAAGGCTACTCAGCCTTGCACCGGGCACAGAAATGCCACCTCCCACCATGGCCACATGCCGGGCCCAGCCCCCGCACACCCCGCACGGGTCCTGACTGCTGAGGCTGGGATGGACCCTGTCCCGTGGGGCACATCATTGGTCCCAGCACATCATTGGTCCCGGCTGGAGGAGAGGCAGGGAGAGCCTGTCCACGTCCCCTCTGGGCTGGTGGTGGCAGCAGCACATATTGCAAGGCCCGCATCGCTGTGGGGATGTGTCACCACACTCAGCCCAAGCTGGAGGTTTCTCTTGGCTTTGTGCCCAGGCACATCGCATGGCTGCAGTCTGGCCAAGGAGTGCCCAGGGCTGTCCAGCTACCAGCGTGGTTTGCTGGGGCTGCTGGGGAGCTGCTGCGGGGCTTCTGTGAGAGGCACAACCCCTTCCCTCCACAGGAATCGCAGCTCAGCGTGCAGGCAGCTGGAGGAGCAGAGCCTGCTTCCACAGCCAGCCTGCCCTGGGTAATCACCAGTTAGGGGTCATCATTAGGTTCCAGAGTGTACAGCCCGGGCAGGGGGTCCTAGCGGCACTGCTCACTTGCAGACCCAAGGACCTGGGGTGTCTCCGTGGCCATGTCTCACCTGCCTGCATGTTCCACAGGTGTTCAGTGGGAAGCGCCCTGAGTCAGAGCTGCCACCCCAGCCCCAGAGCACCTTCCGCAAGCCCCCCACACCGCCGCCCCCTGAAGCTGGGGGCCAGCACTCCCTCACCTGCCTCGTGCGGGAGCGGGACCTCTCGCTCTTTGAGAAGCTGGGCGATGGCTCCTTCGGCGTTGTGCGGCGCGGCGAGTGGTGCACGCCCGCCGGCAAGACGGTGAGGGGGTCACGGGGGGGAGCTGGGCGCGGGACGACCCCGGGGGGAAGATGCTTCGGGGCTCACCCCCGCTATCGTCGTAGCTGAACGTGGCGGTGAAGTGCCTCAAGACAGATGTGCTGAGCGAGCCGGAGGCACTGGACGACTTCATCCGGGAGGTGAATGCCATGCACTCCCTGGACCACAGGAACCTCATCCGCCTCTACGGTGTGGTGCTCTCCCACCCCATGAAGATGGTGAGTGCAGGGGGATGGGACCAACCCCGATGCCACCCCACGGGTGTCCTGCATGATGGGGCAAGCAAAGCCAGGCTGGGTCCGTACCCGAGTCCTCCGCTGGCATCCCCAGCGGGGCACAAGAAGGCTGGAAACCAGCCCAACCAGGGTGCCCCTGGCCTGACCGACCTGCTGTCCCCTCCCCATGGCCCAGGTGACAGAGCTGGCCCCGCTGGGCTCCCTCCTGGACCGCCTGCGGAAGAACCAGGGCCATTTCCTCATCTCCACCCTCTGCCAGTACGCCATCCAGGTGGCCAAGGGCATGGCCTACCTGGAGTCCAAGCGCTTCATCCACCGTGACCTGGCTGCCCGCAACATCCTGCTGGCCTCCAACGAGCTGGTCAAGATCGGGGACTTTGGGCTGATGCGGGCCCTGCCCAAAAATGATGATCACTACGTGATGCAGGAGCATCGCAAGGTCCCCTTCGCCTGGTGAGCCCCGGGGAGTGGGGGACCTGAGGTTGCAGCACCCACGACGTCCTGATGCTCATGTCCTTCCCCGTGCAGGTGTGCTCCCGAGAGCCTGAAGACACGCACCTTCTCCCATGCCAGCGACACCTGGATGTTTGGGGTGACACTCTGGGAGATGTTCACCTACGGGCAGGAGCCCTGGATCGGCCTCAATGGCAGCCAGGTGGGTGCTCGGTGGGGACCTGCCGCCCCGCCTCGCCCTGGCAGCACCAGGAGGGACCTGGAACCCCCTGACGGCACTGCCTGCCCCGCAGATCTTGCACAAGATAGACAAGGAGGGCGAGCGGCTGCCACGGCCCGAGGACTGTCCCCAGGATGTCTACAATGTCATGCTGCAGTGCTGGGCGCACAAGCCTGAGGACCGACCCACCTTCGTGGCGCTGCGGGACTTCTTGGTGGAGGTGGGTGAGCGGGTGGGGAGGGGGACACGGGGGGGTCCCTGATGCCCCCATCCCATCAGCTCTGCCTGAGTGTGGGCAGAGTTAAGGGTATCGCCAAGATGGGAGGTGACGTTGGAGGGCTTGGGCCAGGCAGCTCTGCAGGCTGGGAGATGGCAGGTGGTGACGTGATCCCAGCAGGAGGACCTCTGGGTGCCACCTTGCCCTTGTGGAGCATCCAGGTGCTGCTGGTGCCCTTGCCCACCCCAGGGACATTGCGGCTGAGGAGGGGCTGGGAGTGGTGGTGATGTCTCTTGCCCATTTTTTGGGCTCCTCTGCCCTGCATGGGGCTGGGCCTGGCCCTGAAGCTAGGGGGGATGGACATGATGGGGGGCTGCGTCCCCTGTCCTCACCCCCCCCCTCTGCCCGCAGGCCCAGCCCACTGACATGAGGGCGCTGCAGGACTTTGAGGAGCCTGACAAGCTGCAAATCCAGATGAACGACATCATCACGGTCATCGAGGGCAGGTATTGCACGGCTTGGGGGGCAGGTATTGCACAGGGGGGCACAGACCAGCTGCCAGCTTCAGGGCTGCCAGCCTGCATGGGGACAGGGGACCCCAAGAATGCAGGGGCCATGGGCACTGGCAGAGCTGTGGGGAGCAGGGATGGGGGCTCTGCCCCCRCAGCACGCCTGGCCGCATACCCCACAGGCGAGCAGAGCTGCCCCTGCTCCCCTGAGAGGTGTGCAATTCCCTGGGCAGCACAGCGCTGCGGGGCCACCCCCGTGTGGGGGCACAGCCGTGCCTGCGGGCAGCACAGCCCTGCCCRCACCGTCCGCCCCCGCTGACTCACCCCACTGTGCCTGTGGGTTTGCCTGGCCTTGCCCCGGGAAACCGCGCACCCCGGGGCCGCTCCCTGCTGATAGTGGCGGGGACATGCCACTGGCACCCAGGGACGCGCCACTGTCACCGGGCTGGGAGAGGCACTGCAGGCTCGGTACAAYGGTGGTGTGACCTGTCACCCCCTGTGCCATGGGCTTCGCTCCTTGGTCCCTGCCAGCCACCCCGGGGCACGGCCACCCCCCCCCGCTGCCCTGGGGACCTGCAGGCTGGGGGGACTTTTGGTCCCCGCATCCCCATCCCAGGACATGCCTGTCCCCCTCCAGCTTGGGGACAGCGGGGACTCCCCAAAGGAGCTCAATGTCCCTTTGCCCCACTGGCGCACGGGAGGCCGGCCTCCCCAGCCCTTGGAGGGGATGAGGAGGAAGGTTCTGTCCTTCCCCCCTTCCCTGTCCCCCTCCCGGGGCCGGCTCCCCGCGGTTAGTCACGGCCCGGAGGTGAATCAGGCCGGATTTGTGTGTCTGCAGGGACCGGCTTTCTCCGCGGCCGCCGCCGCCAGGGATGACTCTTGCCCAGGGTCTGGCGGTTTAATTGCAGGGAGGGGAGGGGAGGGGAAGGGAAGCGGCGTCGGCGGAGGGAGGGAAGCAGGGAGGGAGGGAAGGAGCGGCGGAGGGCGGCGCGGCCGCGCCAGTGCGCCTACATCGTCCCCGCCGCCGCATCACGGCCGGGCTGGGGGTCCCGCTCCCGCGCCCCCCGCCGCGCCGCCGGCCCCAGGTAAACCACGGGTGGGGGGACAGAGCGGGGCGTTAGCGGGACGGGGGGACGTGGCCGCGCTGGAGAGTGCCGATGGGTCGGGGAGGGCCGGGAGCGCGGTGGAGCCGGGACGCAGCCTCCCCTGCCTCAGTTTCCCCGGGGGACGCCGGTCTGCGGTGGCCCCCGCTGGGCACGTTTTGGGGGTGCTGGGTCTGGGCAGGCGGGGTGGGCTCTGCAGCCGGGGGCTGGCAGGAGCCCCAGCGGCTGCCGGTGCTCCCGAAGGGCCCGGAGAGGAGCCCTCTCCCCGTGCCTCAGTTTCCCCCGGGGCGGCTGCCCCCCACCGCGCTGCCGGCAGGGATGCCCGGGCAGGGAGGGGAGGGCTGGCGGGGGGGGGGCTCCTCCCGGGGGCCGCATCCGGCCCCGCCGAGGCCGCCTGAGGCACCGTAAACACCCCCCACCCCTTTTCAAGCCCCTGCCTGTCGTTCGGCGGGCGCCGGGCGTGCGTACGTGTGTGTGGGCAGGGGCAGGGACCTACCTGAAAGCCCCCCGGGGACCCAGCCGGCCGCGGGAGGGGGCTTTTGGGGGGAAGCCAGGGCAGAGCCGGAGCGGGTTTGTGCCGGGGGTCTGAGCCCAGATCCAGTGGGACGAGGCTGGAAGGGGCTGGCCCGGCMGCAGCATCCCTCCGGCGGTGTCGGGACGCAGGAGGGTGAGCGGAGGGGACCTCCTGGGGAGGGGAACCGTCTCCCCGCCCGGCCCGCCGCGGGTGAGGGAGGGTGCGCGGTACCGGCTGGGCTGTCGCCGAGGGGTCCCGGTGCTGAGCAAGGCGGCTGGCTGGCAGCGAGCAGGGAAGGTAAACAGGAAAAGGGCTGAGCTGGTGGCCGGGGGTGACTCACAGGTGACTCCAGGAAACCATGGGGCCCATGCCAGCCTCGCCAGGCTGGCACCACACAGCACCCGCCACCCCCTGCCCGGTGTGCGCCCTGCCCGCAGGGAGCGGGGGGCCCCAGCAGGCGGGGAGGAGGGGGACATGGTGGGAGCCGGTGGGGGGGGTAGGGTCGGAGCCCCCGCCATTGATTTGGCACAGGCTGGGCGGGGGGCACCGCTTGGGGTGCCCTTCCCTGCATCCTACCTGTCCCTACCCCCACCGCTGGTCCCCCCGGGCTGGGTGACCTCCCTGTCCCACCCTGGAGGTGGCCGTAGCTTGGGGCAGGCAGGTGGCTCCTGGCCGGCTCCTGGGGCACGCTGGGCTCTCTGGGGGACCGGCACCCTGGCCACCCTACTCACAGGGCCACGAGAGGTTTTGCAGCTTGAGTCCCCCAGCCTGCCTGCCCATCTCCCCCTGCCCGTGCCAGCCTGCACAGGGCTCACCAATAACATAGGAAGGGAGCGAGGGAGACCCCCCAGGCTCCTGTTCCCCACTGAGGCCCCCCCCAGTTTCTCTGTGGGACTGGGACATTTGAGGGTTCATCAGCAGACACCGTGCACGTCCGTTGTGCCATCCCCAACTGTGTGGAGCACAGGGGGACCAGTGGTGAGCAGCTCTGTGCAGGCATCACCCCAAGGCTCCTGCATAATTTGGGGCAGCTGGGAGGAGGAGGAAGGGGCGCATCTTTTCGGGTGCAAATGGGGAGTTTTGTTCCTCGCTGCCCACATCCTCGGCACCTCCCGGTGCAGGGGCCATGCAGGGTGGGAGGCAGAGCACGCTGCCGGCGTAGGGTTGGGATCCTGGGCACCTGGGTTCCCCTCCCAGTTGTGCCACCGCCTGCCTGCGTGGCCTTGGGCGAGTCACCTTGCCTCCTCCCCTGTCACCGGGGCAGGTGTGTGTCCCCCTCCCATCCCCTCATCAGTAACGAGGTCCTTTTTATTTCTTAGGGCTGAGAATTACTGGTGGCGGGGTCAGAATAAGCGGACCCTAAAAGTGGGCCAGTTCCCCCGAAACACGGTGACCTCAGTGGCGGGGCTGTCAGCCCACGACATCAGCCAGCCGCTTAAAAACAGCTTCATCCACACAGGCCATGGAGACACCAACCCACAGCACTGCTGGGGGTTTCCCGATAAAATTGATGAGTAAGAAACTTTCTGTCTTCTCTGCATCCCCTGCCTGCTCCCTGCCTTCCCCGCTGCCCACCGGGCACGGGAGTGAGCCGCGGCTTGGCCACCCCCCACCTTGAAGCATCTCTTCCCCCCCGCTGTACTGGGGACAGTGGCTCTGGGTAGGGTCTCCGTGGCTGGATTAACTCCCTTGCCTCTTCTTACTAATGGGGTCAGGGACGTGGGGGGCTGCTGTGCTTGTGGGGGGCTATCCCGGGGGGAGCACCTTCTCCTAGCCCCGCAGCCCCTCGTGGCTGTCCCGGGGCAGGGGGACATCAGTAAGCACCACCCCAGAGGTGGCCACGCTACTCCAATGCTTTTGGGGTGTCCCAGGGCTGCTAAACCCACGCTTTTCAGTGCCTGCATGGAGGGAAGCCACGGTGGGGGTGCAGCCTGGCCCCACACTTATAACCGCATGAATCCTCTTAAAAAGCAAAATATGAAAAAAAATCCATCAAAATGCTTTTCTCCCCTCCACTCCATCAGGAGAGACCCTGGTTGGTTTGTGATGGGGGGGGGGGGTTGGGTGTCTGTGCCCCAGGGCGCCCCATGCCCCCCTGCCAGGTGGGACTGGCCGTGCCCAGCATGGGTGTTGGGGGCACTGGGGCAGTGGGCAGGGGTGCCTTGGCTTGGGGCAGTGGGCATGGGGGGTCTCTGCCAGTGCTGGGCTGGGGGGACGTGGGAGGGCTGGGCGGGGGGGGCAGGATAGGATTTCAAAGCCTAGAAAGCTCCCGCTGGGTAGAGCCAGCTCCTGTGCCGGGCTTGGTGCAGCCCATCCCCTGGGATCGTGATCCCCATTGCTGTTAGGCATCCCAGCCCCAGGACAGCTCTGCCGGTGCCCTCAGTCCCAGCCTGACCCCCCGCCACGATGCCCCATGCCGTGGGCTGTGCTAGCGGCCCTTGGAGGGCTGAACCGAGGCGCCGCGCACACGGACCTGGCTCGTGCCCCGGCAGGCCTCCCTGCGCCCGGCTGCGTGGGCACGGGCGCTGGGTACGTGCCGCCCGGGCCGCTGAGAACGCACCGAGCTCGGCACACGCCCAGGCCTTCGGGCTGCGCCGGCTCCCGCCGGCTCCCTGCCTCACCGCGCCTGGCTTGCGATGGCTCGCCCGGGCCTCCCGGCACCCCACCAGCATGCCGTACCGGGGCGCCGTGCCCTGGGCACAGCATCGCGCTGCGGCACCCCGGTGCTGGGGGGTGTCCCAGGCACCACACCCCGCATGAGTACCCTGGGCACAGCACCCTGTTTGCAGTCCCATGGGTACAGCACATCATGCACATGGAGCCGGAGAGGAGTGGGTGACACTGGGACAGCACCAGGCTCTGTACCATAGCACTGAAAGCCTCTGCGGTGGGGTGCCCCGATGCTTGCAGGGATGGTACTCGCCGGGGCGTGGTGCGTGGCAGAGGGGCTGTGGGGTGTCCATAGGGACATGGTGTGGGAGCGAGGGGTCCCCCGCGTCCCCCGCTGACCCCTCGATGCTCTCCTCTCTCCCCACAGGCTGTACCTGGGAAATCCCATGGACCCTCCTGACATTTTAGGTGTCGACCCGAGTGCCGTCAGACCCACCCAGCTTCCAGGCAGGGCTAAAAGTGAGCGGCTTTTCCCCTTCCCCCTGCCCATCGGCTGCGCAAAGGCCCTGTCCCTGTGCTCTGCTGCCAGGGTGATGGGCTGGACCCTCTCCTTTCCATCTCTCTGCTGTCACTTGCTTTTTGCAGACCCAGGGGGGAGCTGGGGTGATGGGGCACGTTGTCACCTGGCCGTGTGCCACTACCAGCAGCGTGGGCGGCCGGTGGCTCTGCCCGGCTGGACTCTGCCCCACTACCCTTCATCCGGGTCCCTCGTCCCCTCCCAGCCTCCCGCGGCTGGGCTCCCCGGTAGGGGGGATCTCAGTGGAGCCGCCGCGAGGAGGGAGCTCAGACGCTGTGCGTGTGCTGCAGCCTCCCTAAACCTGCAATTTTTCCTTGGGGGGGCTTCCCACTGGYATCCTCCCCACACCCCACCGGTGACGGGGGACACGACAAAGCATGCACCCCGCTAACGAGCACCCCGGCTGCCACTTGCTCCGCGCGCTCACCCCGCGCCTCCTCTCCTCTCGGGCTCTCTCTTCTCCCGCAGGGCAGCCGCCTCCGCGCCCGCCTCAGCCTACCGTCCTGCTCACCAGTAAGTCGGGCTTTTTTGGGTGCTGCTCTCCCTCCTTCCTGCTCCCCTTCTTTTCTCTCTTAGCTCCTTTCGCCCCCTCTGCCCCCCAGGTACCGCTGTGCACCTATGGGTGATGGCATCTGCGGTGGGGACACAGATGTGGAGCAGGGTGGCCAGCCTGGGGCAGGGGGCAGGGTACCGGGGGGCTGCGGGGTGGGGAAGGTCAGGGTACCCCCACTGCCCCCCGGCACCCTGCCCCCTGCCCTGGTGTGCATCGCTGCGCCCAAGGGGGGAGCAAAGGTGGCTGAAGCTGTGGGGCAATTTGAGGGCTTGGGGATTCAGGTGCTCCCCCTTGCACCCCAGGGATGGGTGCCGGGACCCTCACCATCCCTCTCTGTCCCCTCCTAGAGCCCTGCTACGACCCAGTCAGTGAGGAGGAGGAGGGTCTGCCGGGGGGTCTCCGGAAGCTCTGCCTGAAGAAGCCAGGTGCAGGGAAGGGTCTGCGACCAGTCAAGCCATCGGCACGGGTACCGGGCACCAAGGTGGGCGAGCGGCAACCCGGCCAGCCAGCAAGCGAGGGGCCGGCGGGTAGCGAGGTGACCCTCATCGATTTTGGGGAGGAGGTGCCCCAAGGTAGCCCCTCGCCAGTGGGAGAGCCGACAGCCCYGTTGTTGGCCAAGCTGGCCATGGAGGCCTTCTCCTTGCTGGACAAGACCCCACCGCAGAGCCCCACGCGGGCTCTACCCCGGCCCCTCCACCCCACGCCGGTGGTGGACTGGGACGCCCGCCCCTTGCCCCCGCCGCCCGCCTATGATGACGTGGCACAGGACGAGGACGACTTTGAGGTCTGCTCCATCACCAGCCCCCCGAGCCGGCGGGGCAAGACCAACTACGGCTTCGTGGACGAGGGCGAGCGGGGACCGGCGCTGGAGGACAACCTGTTCCTGCCGCCCAAGGAGACCAAGCAGCCCAGCCTGACACAGACCACCGAGCTCTTCGAGGAACTGCAGCAGGAATGCATGAAGAGGCTCAACGTCCCCTTGGGACCAGCCGCCCCCACTGACGACAAGCCCCAAATCCCACCCCGTGTCCCCATCCCACCCCGACCCCTACGCCGCAACGAGCCTGGGCGCTGGTCAGGGGAGCTTTCCCCAGCTTCGGGGGGCGAGGAAGACCGGCCGCCCCAGATTCCTCCCCGGGACCCACTGTCGCAGCCCACCTCCCGGACACCCAGCCCCATGGCCCTGCAGGTGGGCTCCCCCCAGCAACGCGCTGCCCTCTGCTCCTGCCTCTCCACCTCACCAGGGAAGCCCATGCCCACCACGCAGAGCTTTGCCCTYGACCCCAAGTACGCCACCCCTAAGGTCATCCAGGCGCAGGGCAAGGACTGCTCCAAGGGACCCTGCATCCTRCCCATCGTGAAGGACGGGCAGAAGGTCAGCAGCACCCACTACTACCTGCTGCCTGAGCGCCCTGCCTACCTGGACAAGTACGAGAAGTTTTTCAAGGAGGCCAAAAGCCCCGAGGAGGTGCCGGCGTCCCGCCTGGTCACCACAGCCACCGTCCGTCCTATGGTGCAGCAGCTGCCGCCAGACTGCAAGGCCAACTTCTCCTCCAACAACAGCAACCCCGGGCCCAAGTGCCTGGTGAAAGCCTCCTGCAGCCTCCAGAAGATTGTCTACGATGGCCCGGATGGCTACCGCCCCGCCGACAAGATCCGACTAGTAAGTGGCATCCCTGGCGTCCGTGGGCAGGAAGCGATGCGGTGGCCATGGGCTTGCTTGGGCAAGAGCCATCCCCACCCTGTGCCTTGGTTTCCCTATGTTCATCCCTCAAGGGGTGGCTACGAGGGGTCCCCAGACATGCTGTGGGGCAGAAGTGTCATTGCACTCCAAAATGGGGATCGCAAGCCCTTTTAACCCAAATTAGCCCTACCCATGGCCTCAGGGAGGGGGAGGAAGGTGGCTGTCACTGTGGTCACCTTCGGCTCTCCGGGCTGCGTCCATGGTGTCTGCGCCCAAGCCCAGGAGGGACTGGAGATCCTGGGGATGGTCCCAGCTCCGGGCTGACGGTGGTCCCCAGGGGCAGAGCTGGGGTGGGGGGCAGCCCCATTGTCCCCCTGCTCCAGCTACAGGCTCCTCGCTGCCCGGGGGTGGTGGCGGGTGCTGACCAAGAGTCCCCCCCAGGTGCAGGACACAGTGCATGGCGTGACCACCGAGGAGTGCCAGGCGGCCCTGCAGAACCACGGCTGGAGCGTCCAACGGGCCATCCAGTACCTGAAGGTACCTCATGCCCCCATCTCCCCACCCCAGCTGCTGCAAGAGTGGTGGCACCCTGTCACCCCCCCCTTGCCGTGTCCTGTCCCCTTGCAGGTGGAGCAGCTCTTCTGCCTGGGGCTGAAATCCCGTGTCGAGTGCCACCGGGTGCTGGAGATGTTCGACTGGAACCTGGCCCAGGCCAGCTCCCACCTCCTTGATCCCTACAGCACCGCCCGCCAGAAGTAGGGGCATGGATGGTTTTTTTTTGGGAAGGGGGTCTCCATGCCACGCTGCTCTTGGCCAGCTGGCATCATCATCCCTCCTGAGCTCATGTCCTCTCCTCTCCTTACAGGCGGTGACAGCGGGGACAGGGCGAGCTGCGTTGGATCTGGAGCAGGCATCTCGCCACGGGGCCACCCCCCCGGTGCCCACCCCCACCCACGCAACCTGCTGCTGGACTCTGGACTGAGCCCCCGCTTGGGGGTCGGGGACACCCCAAAAGGGAGCCTGCCCAGCACGCCAGACTTGCCGGGTGCCTGCGGCCTGGCTTCGGCAATGGGCTCCGTCCTTGGCCCCTTGTTGAATTGTTTTTGTAAAGAGAAATGTAATTTTAATATATATATATTATATATATATAAAAAATATTCTATGGAGAGGAGGAGGGTGCCTGTGGCCGTCTCCCAGGTTCATCCCTGCCAATGCACAGGGACAGGCCATGTCTCCATGGGTGCTGGTTCCTCCCTGCAGGCAGCCGGGACTGTGACCCACGGGACCTGCCGCAGGGATGGAGCCTGGGTGCAGGGTGCCTGGGAGGGGATGTACCTGTGCTGTGGTGCCCGTCAGACCCTGGGGAACCCCAGGGAGCTGTATGACACAGGCACCCATGAAACCCCCCCGTGATGGCTCCCAGGCTGTTTTGGGGTGCAAAGGTCTCCCTATCCGGGGCTGCTGGAGTTTGTCACATGCTATCCCACCCCTAGGACTGAAGYGTGAAGGCTGGGCATGGATTTGCCCCCTCTGAGCGGGCAGTGCTTGCCCACAGCAATGCCCCTGTGCAGGGCAGCCCCCCGCAGCAGGGCCCCCCCTTGCCCTGGTGCCCCGCARCATTTCGGCTCCCGGCTGCCGCCTGAGTCATGCCCGGGCAGGGAGTGGCGGGACCTGCGTCGCGCCCTCACCCACGCGAGGGGCGTTGTGCAACTGGATGCCACCGTGCAGCCGGAGCCAGGTGCCGGTGGGGAGGTGGAGGGCTGGCACCCATGGGGTCCCAGGCCAGGTGGCAGTGCTAACCCCTGCCAAGTGGGTGTCAGAGCCCCTTAGCTGGGTTCCCTGAGGTGCTACCTTGCAGCGGCACCAGGAAAGGGTCTCCGTGCAGGTGGAGGAGGACCACCAGGTCCACGGGCATTGGTGGTACGTGGTCCCCAGGATGCCCTCTGCTCCAGAGCTGGTGGCTTCAGAGGCGAGACCCCGCCATACACAGTGAGTCACCTAGCAGGAAAGGCTGCCCTGGCATGGCAGTGGGTCCCTCCCCATGGCAGATGGTACCCGGCCACATCACTTACGTGCCATGTGCACCCACAGCTCCGCTCATCTCTGGTCCCCCAGCCCTCTCTGAGCATGGGGACGGGGAGGTTTGCCGGTGCTGCTGTAGGCACAGCTATGCATAGGTGCTTTGGGCTCTCCGTGCCTCAGTTTCCCCATCTAAGGTGCAGCTACCATGACACGGTAGCCAGGTAGGATGGCTGTCAACGAAGCAAGGAAGGCACAACACCTTCACTGACTTATTTCCCCACTTAAATGATCCCAGAGCTGGGCCCCGTGAAGAAGCAAACCTGTGTTTGCCGCAGTGCCCCCGCTGGGTCCCTTTGCACGGCCGGGTGCTCCTGGCCGCTGTCCCTGGTGGAAGGTGACCTGCAACCYAGGGCAAGGCCCAGCCCCACCACCCATGCAGGAACAACCCCCCTGGCCAGGCTTGCGTGGGCGTTTGCTGAGATGGCACAGATAACCCTGGCATGCAGGTCCCTGCCRGTGGTGCCGGGAGGGGGGACGGGGCAGGGTTAGCACGCGGGACCCCGAGGCGGCAGCAGGAGGCTGCTCCTTCCTTCTTCCTCCTTGGCGGCGAGCCCACCCCTGCCAGGGGTTATCAGCTGCTCGGCCGAGCATGGCAGGGACCTGGCAGCAAACGGGGGGGTAGATGGGGGGGTGCAGGGCCCAGGGCTGACCCACCCTTCTCTGAGGTGCTGGGGACCCCGTCCCTGCTTGTCATCCCAGGGCCTTTGGGCCAGGTGACTTTGCAGCCCATCGGGTGCTCCTCAGGAGTTGGGGACCCCAACCTTGGGGTGTCAACCATGGGGTCACCCTGGGAAGGGCCTTAAAACCTCCCATGGCAAAATGGGTGTCCCCAAGCATTGGCGGGTCCCCAGGACTTGGACGCRGCCACCTTCATGGTGGGCTGTGAGGACGTGGAGTCGTCAGTGCCCCAGGCAGAGCACGTGGCACCCTTGTCCCACCCGCCCGGGGGAGTGTTCACTGACGGAGCCACCCTGTTGCGTCGCTCCCCTGGGACAGGGAGAGCCACAGCCCCATCCCTGCTGCTGAGGAAGTGCCATGGGGTGCYGGGCCCAGTGGCTGCTCTGGAGCTGGGTGCTGTGGGGGCTCTGGGTGCTGCCAGGTAAGTGCTGGGATCATCCACAGTGCTGCTGGTCTGACCTGGTGGCCGATACCATCTGGGTGATGGGTGATGGGTGATGGGCGATGGGCTGCGAACGACTCTCCAGCTGCCTGAACACTGCAAGTTCGAACCCGAGTGCCCAGCTGGGGTTTGCCCCCGTCTCTGCCCACTGGTGCCGCAGCCTCAGCATGGTCCCCCGACCGCAGCAGGGGAAGGGGGGCGTTGTGGGTCAAATGGGGACTCTTGCCCAGGGGGAAGGTGCCTGTCTTGCTCTCAGCGTTGGTCCGGCTGCGTGTGCTGGGGTGGGGACCAGCCCCAAGGGCGATGTGTGGCCTGGGGGCACCTTCCTCCYGCAGCAGGGAGGAGGGATGGGGGTGATGGGGACCCCGGGCTGTTTTTTTTCTCTGTCCTGCCCTCACCAACCTGCTCTGCTGCCAGCGCAAGCCGGGGAGATGGGGGAGCAGCCCCTTGCCTCTGCGCCAGCCCTGGCAGAGCCGGGCAGCGTCTCCTCCGCAGCTGACAGCACCAGCGCCGAGCTGCCTCCGGACCTGGGCATGTGCCATGTGCTCCCCACCACCACGGCCACCCAGCCGGAGCACCCCTCTCTCGCCAGCAGGACCACCTCCGCGGGCAGCCATGGCTCAGGTAAGGCCGGCAGGCAGCTGGCCGCGGGCAGGTTCCTGCCTGCTGGGACCGCGGCGCGGTTGATCCAGCTGGGGTTGCCTTGTCTTGCCCCACAGGCAGCCTGGTGCCTCAGGTGATGGTGAGAGCACCAGTCCCAGCCAGGGCCCGTGGTGAGCAGGGGGGGCCTCCCAGCATGGCAGCTCTCCCCGGGCGTCTGGCAACGCAAGGCAGCCCCCAGGCAGAGGCAGGGGCTAGGATCTCCTCTCCAGGCACTGCCAGTCACCCGACCAGCATCCCTCCAGCTCCCACCACTGCTCAGCATGGGCAGCTTCCGTCCCTCGCGCCAACAGGGCACGTGGTGGGTCTTGCCATGGGCAGTGGCAGTGCTGGGCCAGCCACAGCCACATCATCCCCAGCTCCAGGTCTCCCCGCTGTAATGRGGACAAGCAAACCACCATCAAACAGCAGCACCGTTCCTAAGCAGGCTGTGGAAGTGTCCAGAGCGGCTCTCGACAGCATCCCTGGAGAGCCCCCCACCATGCAAGAGGGGACTGTGGCCGAGCCACCCATGGGTGCTGCCAGTGCACTGAGAGTTGTCCCCCCAGCACCAGGCGGAGGTCTGTCCCCGCCAGTGGCACGCATCCCGGCTGCTCAACCGCTGCCAGGGACAAAAACATCTTCCTCAGTCACTGGCAAACTGACCTATGCCAATGAGTTGCTGCAGCCAGGCAATGCTATCACTGTGGAGGGGACACCGGGGACAGTGTGGGCCACAGTGTCATCGCTGCCCCAGGATGAGCACAGCACAGGGATGTCACCCCCCAGCATCAGCAAGAGCTCTGCTGAGCCCCGTGCAACCACCGTGCTCCCATCCCAGGAGGTCATACCAGGGCTGGACGAGGCCACCTCACCTCCGGCCACAGCAGCCAGCATCTCTCAGGACACGAGCAGCCCTGTGAAGCCGGCAGCAGCCTCAGCCAGCCCTGCCACTGGCCTCCCCGGGGGCCCCCCCCATGCAGCCACAGAGGGAGCCAGGACGGTGGCCCCACTGTCTGCAGACCCCCCAAGCACATCCTCGGCAAAGGTCACCTTTTCTTCTGCCACCATTGGCATCGGTGAGGCCACAGAGCCAGGGACATGTGCCTTATCCAACGCTGACCACAACACCTTGCAGGACCCCCCTGTGCCCCCTGCTCAGCCGCTTCCAGCCCTTTCATCCCGGCTCCCCAGTGGTGCTGTGCCGGGCGCAGGAGAGACGCTTCCCCCCACCCGCAGCATGGCCCCCGGCACTGCTGGAGATGGGCTGCCTGGAGCCAACGCTGTCACCCACCCCCAGGCCACCGCACTAGCTCCAGGCACACTGGCTGTGGCGATGGATGTCACCGCTGCAGAGCACGTCCCCACTGCGTCGTTCCCAGCTCTGGGAAGCACTGGTGCTGAGCTGGTGTCCTTCAGGAGCGAGCCCAGCACCAGAGCCACAGCAGGTACTGCTTCCCCAGAGACCAAGGCCACCCCTGTGGGGCTCAGCATGAGGCTGACCCCCCACGCAGTTCCCAACAGTCCTGGTGGTCCCTCTCCTGGGCCCTTTGCGCACTCCACAGGGTCTCTGCTCCCCCAGACCCTCTCAGCAGGCCCTGGGGCCACCACATCAGAGGTGGCTGCAGGCAGATCCCCTCCAACCAGACCTAGCGTGGCCACATCCTTGTCCCTCACGGGCACTGGTGGAGCAAAGTCAGACAGGGCCCCTCGAGCCACTGCTGCACCAACATCTTCCCTCRGTGCATATGGCATCAGGACTGGGCCAGCTGCCCATCCGTCCTCCCTCGTTAGCAACACTCCAATTAGTGAAGCAGGGATGGGAACAGTATCCCTGGCCAGTGGAAATGCCACCACAATGCTGTGGGACACTGGAGCCACCCCAGCTGTGCCTGATGCATCTCCCAGCCGCAGCCAGCCGGGTCCCACTGTGGGCTCAGCACCCCTGGCAACTGGTGTCRCCCCTGGACCTGCACCAACCCCACCACTCCAGGCTGGGCCCCGACGTGAGGCAGCTCTGGGGGCAGAGACATGGTCACCCAGTGCTGCACCAGGCATGGGCACGGCTGCACCAGGCACCCCGGGGGTGCCCATAGCAGCCAGTGTCCCTGTGGCATCGCGAGCAGGAGTCCCCCCTCTCCTGGAAGGCAGTGCCACTGCAGGAATGGCTCTGGGGGTGTCCCCATCCAGCATCCCCCAAGAGATGGCAGCAGGCATGTCCCCACTGTCCCCAGCCACCCGACTGCCAGCAGTAGGTGCTTCAGGTGACCCCCGCCCCGATGGCAGCACCGCAGGGCGAGCAGTGGGGACGGCATCCCTGGAGATGGGCACGGAGGAGAACCCAGGCACCATTGCAGCGGGGCCAGCTCCCAGCCATGCGATTGTCACCGCTGGGCCATCACCAGAACCACCTGCCCAAGGGACCGATGCTCCCGAAACCAGGCCCCCAGTGGATCTGCCTCTCCTGGCTCCCAGGGGTGGTGGCTCAGCCCCGCCAGCCGTGGTTAATCCCAGCCCAGCACCGGCCTCAGCCAGCCCCCTCCCCAACGCTGCCACTGGCAAGACACCCCAGCCTGTGACACCGTCACCCCCCAAAAATGCAGCCGTGGAGGGAGGTGGGGGCAGGTCCCAGCCAGCAGGAGATGGCAGCATCACGCAGGCAGCTCCGGGCTCAACCCTGGTTGAAAACACAAGGGCAGGTGGCACGACAGGTACCCCCCACAGCGGTGACACCGCCCTGGGGACCGCCCCGCCAGTGTCGCCACCCACCACGGCCAGCATCGCTGCTTGGCCAAGTGCGGCTGCATCGGACCACAGCTATCGTACCGCTGAGGCCACTACAGCCATGGACATGGGCACGGACTTGGACATGGACACGGCTTCTCCCACCATGGGGAACGGGGCTGTGGGGCTGCCCCTGGGGTTGCCCACTCCTATGGCTGGGGTGGCTGAGCTAGGCACCAGTGATGCCACCCCGTTGGCACGCTCTGCCCTGGGCAGCAAAAGCCCTACGGCAGTGGCCATCTTGGGCACGGTGTCACCCACAGCTCCGGAGCCTTCCCCTGGCCTCGCTTACAGCACTGCTGAGCCAGATGTCAGTGTGTCCCCTCCTGTCCCCGGGAACACCCATCCGGTGGTGGTGGCACCCTCTGTCACCCCCAGCCTCACTGTCACTGGTCCAGCAGCAGGAGCAGGTGATGCCAGTCTCGACAGGGTCACAACACCCCCCTCTGCTGTCCACAGCAGCGCCTCTGCTCCACACAGCCCCCGTGTCACCCCGAGGCCGTCCCCTGAGGCCACCGATAGCACCCACGACCCAGCCTTGAGTGCTTTCAGCCCGGTCGCTGAGGATGAGCCCACAGCCAGGGTCTCCTCGCTGGCTGTTGGCCACACACATGCATGGGAGACTATAGCTGCTTCCCGGTCAGGTGCCGGGGGTACCACCACCAGGGTGGACACCACCCCCTCTGAGAGCGGCGCCAAGGGTGCAGCACCCCCAGCCGGCACCAACAGCACCCATGTGCCTGTCTCCAACACCGCTGGCACAAGCCCGGCCACCACACCAGCTGCCAGCATGTTCCCCAGCAACACCATCCTGCCAGCTACCTCAGCCAGCGGGGAGACCTTCGTGGTGACCGGGGCCACCGCAGCCATGCCGTCTGCCATGGCGAAGGCCACCAGCACCAGCACCAGCAGTGCCCTGTTCCTTGCTGTAACACACGACGAGGAAGGCGGAGGCGGGCGACCTGTCCTATCCCCAGCAGCGCGTACCCCCTCGGTGGACACAACTGCCGGGTCCTGGGGCATCCTCGGTCCCAGCGCTGCCGTCACAGTGCCTGGTTCACCCCTCCCCACCCCGTACAGCCCAGCAGAGGAGCCAGCAACAGCCCCCTCGTCCCTGCTTGGTGTTGGTGCAACTGGGGACCCAGCAGCAGGACAGACCCCGCCTGAGCCGGCAACAGGCGCCACTTCTCTCACAGCCATCAACAACCATGCCATGAAACAGGCAGTGAGCACATCACCTCCCGGCTTCTGGACATCTCCAGGCGCACCTGCCTGGGGGGAGAAAACAGCCATCGCTGCAGGCAGCACCACGGCCATCACTGCAGGGAGCACCACAACCATCACTGCAGGGAGCACCACAACCATCACTGCAGGCAGCACCACAGCCATCACTGCAGGGAGCACCACAACCATCGCTGCAGGGAGCACCACAACCATCACTGCAGGCAGCACCACAACCATCACTGCAGGGAGCACCACAACCATCGCTGCAGGCAGCACCACAGCCATCACTGCAGGGAGCACCACAACCATCGCTGCAGGCAGCACCACAGCCATCACTGCAGGCAGCACCATGGCCACCGCTGCAGGCAGCACCGTGGCTGTTGCACCTACAGCCCCAGTGAGTCCAGCCAAGGAGGCGGAAGGTCTCCCAGCCCCAGGCACCGTGGCACCAGAGAGACCACCAGCCACCACCAGCCCTGCCACCACCCCAGCTCCTGCCTTTGGGACACAGAGGGCACCAGCCACAGCACCAAGCACATCTGCCCACACCACCGCTGGCCACAGAAATCCTGCCCCTGAGCCCCGACCCACCCGCGGGCTTATCAGTGAGTAGATTTTCTTCTTCCCAAAGCAAAGAGCAGGGAGGGGTTGTCAGCCAACCAAGCACCGTGATGGCTAAGCGTATGACCCGGCCTAGGGTGACTCGTCTGCATTGCACATTGGGCTGCCAGGTTCATGGGGAAAGGTGAAATAGGACATCTGAGAGTATCCTATTTCAAGTTAAAAACTGGATTAAAAATTGGGTTGCAAGCCATCAGAGCGCTGGTCCAGCTAGGGGGAGCGCAGGCACAGCATCCCAGCAGCAAGCAGGCGAGTTTGCCCTGGCCATGGGAAGGATGGAGCAGACATTAATGGTTTTTCACCTTTTCGATTAATCTCCTGCCCATGTCAGTGCCAGCGGCCTCGCTCTACCCTTTCGGCACAGAGGGAGGGGACCGAGAGTACGTCCAGAGGACGGTGGATTTTAACTCCCCCCTGCTCAAGCCAGAGATTGGGTTCCCCTTCGGGAAGTCGCTGCGGGATGCTCTCTACGTGAGTTCTCCCCTCGCAGAGCACGTAAGGGATGTGCAGCCTCTTTAGTAGAAAAAATCCCACAGAAATGGAGCAGAAACCGAAATTCATCCGAATGTTAATTTTTTTGCAATTTAAAATGTCTGGTTTCTGCTCACCCGTGGAGGCTAAAAGCCACCCCAGGAGCTGCCTGGGATGTCAGCAAATAACAAGTTATTTTGGTTAGTTTACAGATAACGGACAGATCATTTTCCCACCCACGGACAACTACGTCCCCTCCAACCCCAACCCACCTCCCTGGGGCTTCAGCGGCCAGGAGGGTTTGCCAATGGTGGCTGCCTTTTGGGACGACGCAGATTTCTCCCAGGGTGTCGGCACCACCTGGTACCAGGTCAGGGCCACCAGAGATGTTCTCGTGGGAGACCCCAGCTCCCAGCTCACCCATTTAACCCTCTCTCTTGCCAACTGGCAGGAATACTCCACCCTCAGCTCTACCCAAGACCCCCTTGTCCATGACGTGGAAGCAAAGATTGAGAAATACCTGAAAACCCCCTATGTAGCAAAATGGACCTTGAAGGTGACGTGGGAGAAGGCTCCGGCTTACCCGTCCTGGTGGGATGACACTCAGGTGAGCAGTGGGGACCCAGGCGATGGAGGGGACTGTCACCAGCAATGGCTGGGGCAGGGCTGGGCTGCTCGTCTCCTGCGGTTTGATGCGGGCATTTTGGGTCTTACCACCTCAGTCTGCATTGTGGGGAGAGCAGGGGAGGCTTTGGGGGTGCTAAGGGCGTGCCTTGGGTTTCTCCAGACAAGCACCTACCAGGCGGTCCTCACCACCGATGGGAACCGTTCCTTCGCCCTGCTGCTCTACCAGGACGGTGGGATGCAGTGGGACTACGCCAAGCTGGCTGCAGGCAACGTGCTGATCGGCTTCTCCAGGTGCTGTGCACATGTGTGGCTGCGTTTTGGGACAGCAGGGATTTCTCCCAGCACTATGTTGGGACCATCAGAGACGTTATCCCCAGGACAGCCCAGTTCCCACCCCCAGAGCAACCCTGTCCCATTTAAACCCTCTCTCCTGCAAACCGCAGCAGTTCCCACCCCAGCTGCTCTACGGGGAGCAGAGGAGGGTTGTGTTGGGAGGGTGACCCCAAACCTCTTCTCTCCACACAGCGGTGATGGCTATGCCCAAAATAACGAGCTGACTCAAAAGCCACCAGCTGTCAAGTACAGACCCGACCAGCACAGCGGTGCTGGCACCGGTATGGCACCGGGGGAGCCCTTGGGGTGGGTGGGGATGGAGGGAGCTGTGTGCTCCGCGCCGGGAGCATGTCCCCAGCACGTGTCCCTGTGAGACCATGGGCCAGTGAAGCCACCAGGCAAGGGCTGGCCACCAGAGCAGGGCACGGGTGTCCCGTGTCCTGCTGTAGCTTGCCACGGCCACRCTGGCTCTAGAGGGAGCCTGGAGACCTCGTGTGAGGTCAATGGCTGGGGACAGTTGTCCCACGGGATCCCCCTCAGCACAAGGCAAGACCCTAGCTGAGCTGTGCTGTTCTCCGGTTGCTCCCCCAGATGTGCGTGGGCTGTGGATATACAGGCTGGACAGTCGCTCCCGGGTGAACTACAGGCTGCGGTGCCTGGCGTGGCTGGATGCAGAGCCAGCACCGGCCACCTGGAATGGCCAGCTGCCACCATGCCCCTGCTCCCAGCCCCAGGCAGACCTGGACCCCCGCTACCGCCGGAGCAGAGGTGCCAAGCACGGCCCCCCAGGGCCAGCCACAGGGTGGGGGGATGGCAGGGGGTCTGCTCCTGCTTTGGGGGTGGCCGTGATCCCCCCACACCATTTCAGGCCCGGCGGATGCCTCCGTGAGGATGCTGCGCACTGTGTCCCCCAGCCCGGCCGGAGCTGGGGTGCGGTGTCTGTACCAAGACGGGAGCTTGCTCGAAGGCTGGCAGGAGAGAGCATGGAGCCTCCCCATCCGCCCCGCTGCTGGTAAGTGGGCACCGGTGCTCCCTCGCCCAAAAACACCCCGAACACCAAGTGTTCTGCAGGCGCAGTGGGGACCCTGACCCCCCCCAGCGCCCAGCCACCTTCCTCCGCAGACAGGGAGCTGGAGGCATTCGACTGGTGCTGCCAGCGCGTGGGGAAGCCCCTGTTCTGCACCAGGTTTGCTGAGAAGAGACCGAGGGTTGGTTGCGAGGGATATGTGCCGCCCACCCCCGGTGAGTCCCCAGGGCTCTACCTCCTCTGTGCCAGGGTACTGAGTGGGTGGCATGGCCGTACACAGACCCCATGCATTAACCATACTTTGCAGCATCCCAGTAGGGACTGCTGAGCCCAGCGCAGCTCCGGGGGCTGCTCTCCTCCGTGCAATGACACCAGCATTTGCTTTTCTTCCTCCCCCCAAAATGGCTCTGTCTCCTTTGGACCCCAGCTGGCGCCTTTGGGGACCCCCACATCACCACCCTGGATGGACTCACCTACACCTTCAATGGGCTTGGGGACTTTGTCCTGCTGCTGGCCAGCGATGCCCAGACCAGCTTCATGCTGCATGGGCGCACGGCCCGGACCGGCATGGCCCAGGCGACCAACTTTGTGGCCTTTGCTGCCCAGTACATCTCCACTACCACCACAACAGTGAGTAGGAGCGACCTGGGTATCAGTTTGAGCTTCTAATGGGAGAGACCCCTCTAGCAGGTTGGTCATCACCTCTGCATCACCTACAAGTGGCCGGGACCCAAGGAGCATCCCGTCTCCTCTTCCTGCCACCTGCCACGACCCCAACAAAGTGCTAATAGCGCTGGGTTGGACTAAGACTAACGAGACACAGCTCTAACACCTCTTGCAAGCTGGCCAGCAAGGGCCTGGAGCTCTGCAGGAACATGGTCTGCTCCACCCTCTTCATTGCACACCCTTCGCCCCAACCACCGGTCTCCTSTGGACACGTTAGCGCAAGCGCATACTCTTCTTTGTTTTGCAGAATTGCTCCCCACACCTGTTTGTTTCAGTAAGCAAAATCTCCTGGTGTCACCAGAAGCAGCCACTGAGCAGCGTGAGGAGGGGGGTCAGAGCCTGGAGCCCACCAGCACAGCTCTCCATGCTGCCATGGTCAGCCGAGCAGTGGTGGTGGCCTGTGCATGCCCCATGCCAGCCGTGACAGGGGGCAGCTCACTGTCATCTTCTGTGCAATCATCAAAGCTGCTTTATCGTGTGTTTGCTGGGGTGAAGAGCATGCCAACACGGCCCCCGGGGCTGAGCCTCTCTGCCGGGGCTGGAGGAGGAAGGGGTTTAGCTTGAGTGTCCCCAGCACGGTGGGGGAGCAGGAAGGGACGAGCAGAGGGACTGACTGGGACATCTGCCATGCTTTGCAGGTTGAGTGGACCTTGGGGAGCCAGGGTGACATCCAAGTCCTCCTGAACAACAAAACCATCCAGTTTTCCTATTCCCAAGGTTAGCAGGATGTGCTGTTAAATGTTAAATGTATCTGGGGGGGAAGAGGGGTGTCCCCATCCCACGGGGACCAGCCCTGCCCAGTGTGAGGGCAGCCATCCTGAGCTCCATCAAACATCTCCCACCTGCACCCTGTCTCTGACTCGGCCGGGGTGGATAGGGAGTGCTCCCCTCCCCTGATTCAGGGGCATCGTTTCAGACCGCAGCCTTGCGTGGATTCTCCCTCTGTGCTCTCCTTCTCTTGCAGACATGGGTGCCGAGGTGTACTACAGCCCCGGTGTCCTGCTGGTCAATGCCTCCTCCATCACAGCTGTCTTCGACGGGGCCATCGCCGTCTCCATCTYGGCCACCTCCGGGATCCTCAGTGTGGTCTGCAGCCTGCCCGATCAGTACCACAACAGCACCAAGGGTCTCCTGGGTGAGGACTTCTGGCACTGCTGCAGAGATAGGGTGCAAAGTCCCCTTCCCACCCTAAAGCAGGCTGGAAAATGCTGGGGAAATGTGCTTGTGAGGGCAGGGACCCCTGGGTCTAAACTAAACACCAGCCAGCACCAGAGAGGAGGTCAACCCCGGCATGGGGGACTCCAGTCCTCTGGTGATGCTCCACCAGGTGTGTGGGACCACGACCCCGCAGATGACTTCCAGATGCCGAACAGTACCAGCATCCCTGTGAACAGCAGCGAGGAGGAGATCTACAGCTACGGGATGACCTGTAAGTCCAGGCTCAGGATCCACCTTGACGATCTCCCCATTCCTGCACCTTCTGGCCATGCTTTGGCTGGAGACATTTAGACACTTGCTTGAGCAAAAGTGATGCCAGGGAAGCCCTTTGGTCTCCTCACTGCTCCGTGGAAATGAGCCCTAAAATATAACAAACCTTAAAAACCCAAGGCCGTACCCATGGTGTGCTCTCTTGCAGGGGCTGTTGGAGACCACAGCCTGTTTGCTCGGCCTCTGGACTCACCGGTGATGAACTTCACACCCATCTTCTTGTCTCGGCTGCGGCAGGAAAATGAAAGCCAGTACCAGCTGGCAGCCTCGCAGTGCCATGGCAACAAGGAGTGCATCTACGATTCACTGAGCACGGGGGACGTTGCCCTGGGCCTGGCCACCCAGAGCCTCGCAGCTGACTTCCAGCAGAAGAAGACAGTACTCAGTAAGTGGGGCAGATCCTCACTTCCGAGAGGGCATGGCTTGGGTAACCGGGCAGCACCCTGCTCCCTCCCTGGGCTCTCTTGCTCCATGTGAGGCAGCAGAGAAGTCACCAAGGTCTCGGAGTTGCATTGGCCGGCTGGCTGGTCTCCAAGCCTGGGAGATGCCACCAGCAGGATAGTTGCCACCAAAGTCTCTCAGTTGCATTGCCCAGCTGGCTGGTCTCCAAGCCTGGGAGATGCCACCATGCTGTGCAACACAAGGGCCTTCTCGGTGGGCAGTGATGGCAGCATCTGCCTGGGGTCCCATCCTCACCAGGAGGGTCTCATAGCCAAGGGGTGCCAAGGCCACATAGCAAACAACCAGCTGTGTGCTGGGCTGCTCTTTCCTCAGATGCCTTCCCTCCCGTCATCACCGGTGACGCATCACTCACAGCCTACAGGACAGAAAGGGTCAGGAGGCAGTACCGTGCCGTGGGCGTGGGTGCACGCTTTGTCCCCCACCTCTCGCCAGATCTCAACATATCGGGTAAGGAAGGAGAGATGGGGCAGTTGGGACGGGATGGGGGGACACCAGCCACCCAACCCCTTTCCTCTGCCACTGCCTCTAACTCCCACCTCTCCCCCCGGCAGAGAGTGGCACCCTGACGTGGGAGCCTCGTGGGACGGCCCCGCTCACCATCAACCTGGAGGCTGTCGGGTCCAACAACCTCTCTGCCCTCCTCCAGCTCCACTTCACCCTCTGCAGCTGCAGCAGGAGCCAGGAGTGTGACTACAGCAACACYGTCACCCTCGGGGGGTCCTCCCTGCAGGTAGTGTGCCGGAAAGCTCCTCCGGTGCCACACTGTGCCTGTCTCCATGCCAGCCGCACTGGCTGTCTTCTCTGTCCACCCRTCCTCCTCGTGTCCCCTAAGCCGGTGTCACCGTTCCCTTCCCAGCTGGCAGCCTGCAGGTGCGAGGGTGGCTACTCGGGTCCCTTCTGCCAAGACCCTCCAGACCCCTGCGCCCAGGGGTGCTTCCCCGGCGTGGGCTGCGACTCGCACGCTGGCTGCAGCCCCTGCCCGGCCGGCCTGACTGGTGATGGGCGGCACTGCTCAGGTGACGAGGGCTTACCATGGCCACCGGGAAGCCGGGGCGCCTGCGGGACCCCAGCCGATGTATTTCTCCCGGTGCCATGCTGCATTGCCTCGGCAGATATCGATGAGTGCGCGCAGGGGACGGCGTGCCTGGGGAACGCCACCTGCACCAACACGGTGGGCAGCTACACCTGCTCCTGCCCGGCTGGCGAGGAAGGTGAGTACAGGCACCCCGGTGGGCATGGTCCTCGTCCCCATCACTCCCGGGCCTTAGTGGAAGAGGGCTCTCATGGGACCCAAACTGGCTGGAGAGGAGAGGAGGGGGAGCTGGCTGAGCTCTGTACCCAAGCCCTTGCTGTCCTTAGCAGAAGGGACCAGAGTCCAGCCGCCCCTCATGCTCCCAGGCTGCAGATCTCACTAATCCACCGGGAAGGGAAACTTTTCCCGTGCAATTTCTCTCTTTGAGAAAAAAAAAATCTCATCCCATCAAAGTTCAAATGCACATGTAGAGGTTGGGGGGCTAAAATCAAATCCTGTTTTCAGATGGCTGTGGTGGGGTTGGGGTGATGATTTTTGCTCCTGTTCTAATGCAGCAGGCTGGGATTTCACAAGGGCAAAAGGCTCCAGCTGGGAGGAGGGGGTGCAGGGCTTTTCCTTGAGGACCTGAATTTATACTAAAAGTCCCAATGCATTAAAAAAAACCCCAAAACTTGGAAGAAAGGCATTACAGAGCAGCTGAGGATGGATCAGTACGCTGGGGCCCTGCCCCTGCAGCCAGGCTTGTGCCTCCACCTGACCTGGGCTCCCCGTCCCGCAGGCGAGGGGCCAGGCTGTGGCTCAGCCTGCGGCTCCCACTCCTGCCCCGAGGGCTACTGCAGCAACGGGGGACACTGCCACCTGCACCCCATCACCTGTGCCCCTGCCTGCGCCTGCCCCCCGGCTTTCACCGACCAGCGCTGCCTGGTGGCGGGGGGGGATTTTCAGCCACTGCCCAGTGCAGGTGGGTGCCTGTGCCCAGTGGGGGGTGAACCCCAACCCCGMTCACCCCAGTCCTGGGATGCCAGAACCACCACTGTGGCTTCCCCCAGCAGATCTCCCCCGGAGAAGCGTGCGGCTGCGGGTCAGGACACTGCAAAACGCCACTGCCGGGGAAGTCAACAGCACCGTACGTCACCGGAGGGGATGGGCTCAGGGAGGGGGACGCACTGGCACTCCGGGCAGCGTGGCAGCTTGGGGTGCCCGTGCCTCCGTGTGCCCCCCTCCTGCGGGATCSCTGGGGATCCAGCAGATCCGCAGAGCCAGAGGGAGGCAGTGCCAGTCGCGTGATGCCGCCTGCGGCCGTGGCCATGTGCCAGGTCCCCAGCACATGAACGAAAGGCCAGAGCAGCCCTTGGGGCTCGGCCACGGTGCCCGTGTCGCCCTTCAGCTTCTCCCCGTGCCGGTGCCGTCCTGCCCTCCCCTAACGCCCTCCCGCTCCCCCCGCCACAGGTCTCGGCCATCCTGGGCTCCCTAGAGGTAAAGGCTTTCCAGAGCAACACCAACATCACCCAGACGTGAGTCAGCTGTGGAGTGGCCCCTTGCCCACCCCAGGGAGCCAGCGGGACAGGGCTGCGCATGGGGCTGCAGGGTTTGGGACACAAAGGGCATTTTCCCCCACCCCAGAGTCTTTTTTTCCAGCCCTGATGCTGATAAACCCTTGGAGACACAAGCCCCACAGCACCTCCCATGTCTTGCCTCATCCCTTCTTTACCACCTCCCGAATGGGGAAACTGAGGCATGGTGAGGCTCAGTCACTCTGTGATGCAGCAGTGGCTCCACCAGCTGCCCCGTCCTTTCCTCACAGGACAGATGGCGATGGCTTCACCTTCGCGCTGGTGTCCGAGTTCACCTACGACAGCCGTGGCACCGTCATCCGGTTCCTGAACGAGGAGCTGCCGGGGGCCATCACTGGCGCCTTCAATGGGCGACGGGGGTGGCGGGAGGCGGGCGCGCGCCTCCTCTTCCAGCACCTGCACCGAGACAACATCACCGACCTGGTGAAGCGTGAGTTGCTCCCGGCGCCGAGCCAGGGAGCCCGAGAGTAGCACCCCGCTGTCCTCATTGTCCCCATCACCCTGTGTGCCGTGGGGTTTGAGTAACACCCATGGGAGAGGCGGGTGGGCAGCAGTCCCCACCCCAGGCACGGATCCAGCTCAGGGAGACCTGGGGAAGCATCAAGGGGCGATGCTGCCACGTGGCTCAACCCGTGCCATCCCTCCCCAGTGACGGTCGCTGAGCTGAGGCACTATTTCCCCTGCGGTCTGTACGGCTACAAAGGCTACCAGCTCCACTACGCAGAGACCATCGGCTTCATCTGCATCTCCCCTTGCAAGATGGGCTACTGCCAGCATGGCGGCCAGTGCCAGCACCTGCCTGAGGGGCCCACATGCAGGTAGCAGCGGCACTGGGGACGGACAAGGCCACCAGGCACAGCCACGTCTCCACGTGGTATCACCGCTCCTCCCTCCCCATCTGCAGCTGCATCCCCTTCTCCATCTTCTCCCCTGCTGGCGCCCGGTGCGAGCAACTGGCCATCAGCCTCGCCGCCTTCCTTGGCACCTTGGTGGGAGCCCTGGCTCTGCTCTGCCTCCTGCTCACCACCGCCTGCCTGGCCTCGCGCCTCTGCCGCCAGCACCGCCACCGGCACCGGGGGTGAGCCATGGGCTGGACCCGCGCAGGGGTGGGTGCTGCAAGCGCGGCAGGGAATGGAGGTTGGGTGTCAGGAAGAGCTTTACCAGCCCAAAAAACTGGTGGAAAATCCATCTCTGGAAGGTCCACCATTAGTGGGACCCATCTGGCCTGGGCAGGGGGAGCCTGCCCTGGGAAAGGGGCTGAGCCGGATGGTCTTTTAGCATCTTTCAGCCCCTTACCCAGTCATCTGCTGCTCAGGGGTGTGATAACAGTGGTTGAACATTACCTTGCCTTTTCCCCCATGTCAGGGAATATTTGCATTTCTTCCATATCTCACCCAGTGCCCGGTTGCAGACAGGCTTTCTATTTAATTTTAATTTGAATACCACCCAAATGATTTCCACTGCAATTCACGTTGCTCTGGAAAGAGTTGTTCTGGAGCAAGAAAAAGGCAGTTGCAGGATTGGACCTTGCTCTCTTGCAGAGCAGGGAGTTAGCAGGTGGCTGACAAGGTGCAAGGCTGGCGTGGAAGCACCAGCATCTCCTTCCCTCCTCCCCAGCCCTTGGTCCCAGCGTGGCATCCATGCTTGGGAGAAGCTCAGTGTCCCAAACCCCCCACGCCGGTCAGAGCTGTGTCCTGCCCCTGCTGTCAGCTCCCTGCCGGCCCTGGAGCCGAGGCTCTCCGGGAAGTGCCTCTTCATTTGCACTTGTGGCAAGGGGAGAAATTGCGTGTGCACAGCAACTGGGGCTTTTCTTCCTCTCGCGGCCTCATCTTGGCCCCACATTCAGTCACTGCTCCCCACTCCCATCCGACCCAGGCACCAGGACCAGGCAGGGGCTCTCCCAGCCCCCCCTGATATGTCGTCCCCTTTCTGCTCCCCCCCTCCTAGGGCCAAGGAGACCTTCTGGAGGCCACGGCCCTTCTCCTGTGAGTACATCCCTGTGAAACCCCTCCACCCCAGCTCTGCTTCACCTTGGTCTTCTTTGAGCTCTGCTCATCTTCCCTGCTCCAGCTCTGACGACAGTGGGAGAGCAGTCAGAGTCCACCCACTCCCGCTCCCCAGAAAGGCGTTGGGAACCGCAGCTCCAGGCCATCGACCCCTCAGTCCAGGTCTGCCCGAGGGTTATTGTCCCTGTGGTGGGTCGGGGTGGGTGGCCGTGGGCTGGGGACTGATGTCCTTGCCCCATGCCTCAAAGATGCTCGGGAGCCGTGCCTCATCCCAGAGCATCACGGATGCTTTGGCTTGCGTTGGGGTCTGCGCTGCTGTCTGAGCTTGTCACGAAGAGCAGAGCCCGTGCAGTGCTGACAGCACGGCGTGGCCTGTCCTTCCTTTACAGATAAGGATCCAGAGACCCCACGTCAGGCCTCTGAGCCAGCCCTCCCAGCAGCCCTAGCCTGCCACCGGTCCTGCCCCGGTGCCTCCGGGCTTGCGGAGGAGCCAGCCGCTGCTGCTGGCCCCGCCGCCCGCTCTCGGGGTCTCCGGCAATGGCGCCCGCATGGAGGCAGAGGACGGGCAGCTGCCTTTTGGGGTCTGGTCTTTGTGGGAGGATTCACTCTGGAGGAGGTGCTTTTTTTGAATGAAAAATGTGGTTTTATGTTGAGTGGCCAAAGCAAGAGGATTTCACCTTCCCCTGAGGACCTGCAGAGGCAATCAGGATAATCCTTGAGTGTGCACCGGGGTATGCCCTAGTGCAATGTAACTGGACCCAGCAGAGCTGCTGATAGCAGACTTAGGTGGGGCAATGCAGTGATTATAACCTGTTAGGAACAAAATAGAATAAACCAAAAATGATGACATGCTGCTGAGTAAGTTGCCTGCACCCTGCGGTGCCCATGCACCAGCCCTGCTTCCCTGTCGCCGAGCTCTCGAGTCCCTGCTTTCTGCTGGTCCTACTCACAGGGCCAAAGAGAAGAGGGATGTAGCTTTTTTTGTTGCTCCATCCCCTCATTCCCCCTGCAAAGCCACAAGTCTCCCTCACCGCTCTCCCCAGGCACTGCTCACAGTGGCTCAGATCACACAGGTCAGGCTGTGGTCCCCGCAAACACCCCGCGGCCCTTTGCCCCTGCTGAGGGAAGATGTTGCACCCAAGAAGGGTGCGTCAGACTCTGGCAGACCCCAGCTCCAGCTCTGCTGCCCCAGCACCCAGCTCAGCTGTAGCCCAGACGCTCACATCCCCAGCACCAGCTCGGAGAGCAGCAGCATCCTGCAATGCTGCTGTCCCCAGCCTGCCCCCACCACTGCCTCCCATCCCAGTTCAGCAGAGGACGTGGCTGCCACAGGATCAGTGATGCTCAGACCCCTCAGAGGCTTTATTGAACAAACAAGATTTGACAAGGATTTTTTTTTTTTTTAAAGGGCAGATGCTCTCTTATGCAGGCAAAAAATTATTGTTCTTCCAACATTTCTGATCATGGCGTTGCATTTTGCCCTCGCACACCCAGCAGAGGCATCAAGCAGACTCTGGCTTGATCCAGAGAATCGCCCCTTCTCCTGGGCACAGGGCCTGGGGACCGCCTGGGGAGGGATGGCTGGGGGACAGAAGTAGGGGACAAGACAGGACCATCTCACGGGGCGAGCCTGGCGCACCACGGCACTCGGGGTCTTGGCCGCAGTCGACCCACGCGAGGTGCAAAAAACACTTTCCCCGGGTGCCCAAACTCACCCCGCAGCGTGGGAGGCACAGTGGGATGTAGGGAGGACAGGGGGTGGTGTAAGCGGTGGGGGGTACCTGCCCACCTCCCCGCCAGCAAGGAGGTGCCCGCAGGCACCCGCTCAGCTGCAGCTGGGGAAGGGTGACTAAAGCAACCGACTTCTTGGGACAAGTCTGGGTTAGAAAAATGAACCTGTGCCAGTGAAGGCAACCGCAGGCACCAGCCGAGTGAGCCACCCTGTGCTGTGGGCAGGGGTGATGGGTGCTGGGGAGAGCAGGGGGACACAGGGGATGAGCAGRAGCAAAGGACTCGGAGGATCAGTCGTGGCCTGGACCATGTTGCAGATGTGCAACGCCCCAGTTACTTGTCCTCTCTATCTGCAAAGAAGAAGAAACGAGGATTGCCCAGCCATCTCCTCCCCAGGGCCCTGGGGTGAGCTGGGAGCCCCAGGGGAATTTCCACATGGGGGGGATGGGGGACCAGCAGAAAACAGCCGGTGGAGAGGAGACCCCCCCTGAGCTCGCTCACCTCTCTGCTCCTCTGAGTCGCTCTCAGCCTCCTCGGAGGAACCTGCTGGGGGTTGAAAGAAAGCCCCAGATCAACTCACGCCGACAGCCATGTTAGCTGCGGTCCTCCTCCCCTCCTGATGCTGCCACCCCCAGATTATTCTGGTGGTTATGTGCTAAGGGAAATGCCCCCCCCAACTCAGGCCACAGCACAACCCACACGTGGGAACCCAAAACCCATCCCTCGTCTGCCCGGAGCTCTTGCTGCATTAACCACGGGGTGGCTGGGACGTTCCCCCCCAGCCCTGAGCACCAAGATGGCATTGCCCTGGCACACACGGGCTGCAAACCCACCTGTGCTGGGTGACTGGTATCCATCACAGCCAATCTTCGGTCTCTTCTTGCTGTAGTGGGCACAGAGGTGGGCACTACCTGCCTGGTTACAGCACCAGTTGTACAACTTCAACTCCTGATCTGGAGACAAAAATTAGAGTAAGGAGCTAAAGGGAAGAGGAGAGGGAGACGGGCTGGCTCCGGGCAGGCAGGGTGCTTGCCTCAGCTTTTGGCAGGTCCACGCTCCCACCAAGGGCAACAGCATCTCAGGAAATAGGTTGGCACGGAGATTAAAATCATTTAGAGGCTACTGCGATGCCAGCCTCAGTTGGGGATGCCAGGGCTGGCTGTGCTTACCGCGGTAGGGGGACGCCTGCCTGGAGGACCTCCAGTACCTCTCCTGCCGCCCCTCGATGAGCTGGCTCTGGCTGTCATACAGGCAGCGGATGCCGGCACCGTGCTGGTTGGGGGAGGCGGAGTGCAGCATGGAGACGCGGGCAGCCCACCAGCCTGCAATGGGGCAGCAGTGAGCCTTGGCACAACTCCCCCGGGGCCAGCATCCCTGCCCTGGTGCAGCTCTTCCCCGCCGGCACCCCTGCCCCAGGGCGATGAGTGGGGCTGGGGTTGGCTCCTTGTTATCCATCACTCCCACCACATCACCCATGGTGCTACAGGCGGTTTGGAGAGACTGATGGAGACCATCCAAGTAGTCCCCCAAGATGAGACCCCAGTGCTGGGGAGGGTCCATCCCTGCTGTCCCCCTGCAGCTTAGACAGCTCCATCCAGTCTAACAAGACAGGGACAGGTAAGCCCTCATTCCTCCCCATTTTCCCTTTCTCTGCAGGGAAGGGCAGCCCCCACCCCCTTATTTTCCTTGGGGTCCCCTGCCCACCCAGCCAGGAGGGACCCCAGCCACCCTTGCAGGGGAGATGGGGAGGGACAGCTTGGGGACGAGGAGGGTGGGGAAGCGGCGTGAAAACTTGCCTCCCCGGCTGCTCTTGAAGCGTGGGTCCTGCTGCCCTTGCTGCAGGGAGCAGGGGCAGGCRGGGAGGCCCTGGCTCCACACCCGTGGCTCCTGTTGCCGCCCTATCCATGCCAGGCACTTCAGCCGGTAGTTGACGCCCACGCGACTCTCCAGCTTGTAAATCCACAGCCCACGGAGGTCTGAGTGGGGAGAGAAACCATGAGTTGTCACCTCCGGCCAAGGGGACCGCAGGGGCAGTTTCAGCTCAAGGCAAGAGCCAAGTGATGCTGATGCTGGAAGCTAAGCCTGCGTTGACTCCCAGCCATGGGACCCCATGCTTAACAGCCGCCCAACGGCAGGGAAACAGGGGGAGAGGCTTTTGCCAAAGAAGAAAGCCTTGGGACAGAGCCATTGCAACAAAAAGGGTCTATGGACACATCGAGGACATTTCAGCCTCAGGGCACAGCTGGTACCCAAGGGAAGCATTTTATGTGCTTGGGGGGAAAGCCTAGCATCGGTGAACTCAGTGAGAGCCTTGCCACAGTGACAGGGTAGATTTCATCCCCTGGGAACATCCCCCTCCCCGTGCAGCCCTTCCCCGACCCCCCGAGGGACTGCATGAACCAGCTCTGACTGTGCGGCACTACCTGTGTTGTAGCCCCTGAACTGGTCAGGGCGATATTTAGCGGCTGGAGGTCTCTGACTCAGGTCATCATTGCGATAAAAGCCATCCCCACTGCATGCAGAGGAAAGGGGAAAAATCAGGGGTTGCTCTTCCCAGGTGGGGTTATCCCAGCCCCAGCCCCAGCCTGCCGTTCAGCCACCCTGATCCTGAGCCGGCGGGACCCCACAGCACCCAAATCGCAGCTCCGGGGACAGGAGGGCAAAGGCACCAGCTCCCCCAGCCCACCGCCTCCTCTCTACAGGGTGCGGTTAGTTTTGGGTGCTGCAAACGCTCCTGCTGCATCATGGGCTGAACATCTCAAGACCCCCGCAAGCAGCTTCCATGGTTTCCAGCATCTTGCAGGGCAATACGGAGCGGAAACCCACGAGCACTTGTGCACAGGCAAGCACACACACACATGCCTGTGCCGCCTGCGCTTCCCATCCCGGCCACCTTTTCCTCACCCAGCTGCAGCAAGCAGCTAATGAGCAAACCCTGGAGACGGCGTGCACAGGGCGAGACGTAATGCGAGGAGGCAGGAAGCAACTGCTCCGGCCAAGCAGCGGAAATCCCTTCCCTTGACTGGTGTAAAGTTCAGCAAACATCCCCTGTTCCCCACTCCTTCCACCCGAACCACCAGGATGCTGCAGGCCCGGGACCCCAGAGGCACGTGTGGATCTTACAACAAGCACAGCCCGGCAAGTCAGCGTGCTGCAGCATGATCCAGCCACTAACGGGGCAAATTTGGTTGTGAGACCCCCATATGTTAGGCTATAGGGGCGTGCAGACCCCATCTGGGCTGCCCTCATCCTTGCAGGGCACTTCATGGGACACAGGGGAAAGGATTAAACCAGCCAGAGCCGAGGGTGGGACGCAGCCCAGTGCTCGGAGGAGGCAGGGGTAGGGTGCTGACCCTGCTGTACCTGGTGTAGCCGATGAGCACATTGGTGGCAGCGAGCCTGGTGTAATCCCATCGCATGCCTCCCTCCTGGTACAGCATCAGGACGTAGGACCTGAAGCCATCGGTGGTCAGGATGGCCTGGTATGTGATCGTCTGGGGAGAAGCGTTGCGGACAGATAAGAAAGCGAGCAGAGCTGTTGGGTTTAAAATTAGGGGTGTGGGTCAGTGCTCGCTGGGCAACAACGGGGCTGGGGTCCTGATGTGCAAGGCAAACACAGCCTGGGTTGGTTCACATTTTGCATGGAAAATGTGATGGTTTTACTTTGATGCTGTTCCATGAGAAGCCTCAAATTCACCCAATTTTATGCTCCTGAAGAACAGGGTTTCTGCTGCACAATAAACTCCCACCACATTAAAGAGAAAGATTTTACAGAGCAGGGAGAGTTCAATTAAAGATGCCCCCCAAAAGACCTGAAAACCACCAAAACATGGGCACAGCCYAGTTCTTTTTGGCAAAAATCTTCAAGACTGACCTTCTTCACAAAACTGGTTCTTACTTTCAGGCACAGACAAGGTGATCGCCCATGGATCTTGGGTTCTTTTTGACAACTCAACAAGCCCTTGAGCTCCATCAGCCCCTTACCCTCCGGGTGTCAGTCCGTGCTGCGTAGGCAGGTGCCTTCTCCCAGGTGATCTTCAGGGTCCAGGCTGCGGAGTAGGAAGACTTCAGGTACCGCCGAACTTTCGCTTCCACGTCGCGGACAAACGGAGGCTTGGCCRTGTTGAGGGTGGGGAACTCCTGCAGGTTGGGTACACCCACGTCTGCGTTAGCTCCCAGTAGGGCAAAGACAGGTCTAGACTGGGGTCATGCATGGAGCACTGCAACTAAGAGTCTGGATGAGATTTGGATGGCCCAAGAGGTGACACACACAGGACCAACAGCTCTTAGATTTGGCCCAGAAAAGGGAAATGCTGCTCATGGGCTCCATCAATTACATATCTCAAGGGGCATGCACAGAATAGGTGATAAGTTTATCATCAAAAGGTGTTTCATGCAACCATGCACCCGGGTGGCCTCACTTACCTGGTAAAAGGTGGTGCCAATGCCTCTGGAGAAGTCGGCATTGTCCCAAAACACGGCGATCATGGGAACCTCCTCATGCCCGTTGAAGCCGCTGGGAGGAGGGTTGGGGTACGTGAAGATGCTGTTGTCCGAGGCTGGGAAAATGATTTGTCCATTGTCTGTAAACTGAGCAGAAGGATCCCTCCATCAGGTGAGGTCAGGACCAGCAGGACCCCCTGACACGGGGGTGGCAGCCCTCCCATTTCCAAGCCCACTTTGAGCAATGCCCAAGGAAGGCCACCACCTGCCACCGCTGAAATGGCCACAAAGTTACCTCCTGCTGCAAACAGACCTCGGCAGCATCCCAATTGATTTGCCCCCACAAGGGTCCCATCCCAGGTACCTGGCCYCTGGTGCCTCCACCAGGTTTTTGGGGGATGGCCACTTGCCCAACAGCAAGTCAAGCCAAGGTAGACTCACGTAGAGAGAGTCGTGCAGGGTTTTCCCAAATGGGAATCCAGTCTCAGGCTTGAAGAGCGGAGAATTAAAATCCACCCTCCTTTCCACGTACTCCTGATCATTTTCCCTTGCTCCGTACCCATAGAGGGGCACAGCTGCAACTGGAAAAGAAAACAAAAAAAAACAAACCCCAAAACACACTTACAGCAAAGCCTTCGGTCTGTGCCAAAAACTCAAGGGGCTGAAATGATTTTGCTTCCAAAGGGACACAGCCTCGGCAGCAGGAGGATGGGGGGACACTGCCAATAGCTGCCTGGGACACCCTGCATGTCACCTTCCCTTGCAGAAGCTTGCACCCACCCCTTTCACTGCCTTACCCGTACACAGCTGCCCTAAAGCCACTGGCCTTTGTGGTCACTGTCCCCTCCTGTGAGCCCCGTTGGGGCACCACGCTGAAGGACTGCTGTTAGGAGGGGAAAAACATTGTACAGGACTGTGGTAGGGGGACGGCAGGAAATTAAACACCCACAGCTCTTTCTAGAGATGTTTACAGCCTCCAGCTCCCTGTTTATGCCTGTTAAATAAAACAAAGCATTTGGAGGGGATGGGTTTTCCAGCTGACAGGACCATACTTGAAGGCAGGCTCAGCCTGCCAAAAATGCAAGCTCATGTGCAGTAGCGCCTCATGGTGCGTCTCCCCCAGGGGTCCTGGCCCCAAATAGCCCCCTCGGTCTCTGGGAACCAAATGTCCCCCCAGGATGGTCTGTCAGGAGGCCAGACGTGCTCCTCCCGCCCAGGCTGCCCCATGAGCATCACGTACCTGCGGGGCCAGGCAGYGGGGTTGGGGCGGCCGCCGGCCCTCCTGATGGAGCTGGAAACGCGGGGGACGATGCACGGGAAGTGACAGTGGCTGCTCCTGGCCTGGGGAGAGCCTCCCTGCCCCCGGGGAGGGGGGCTGGTGGGGCCGGGCTGGCGGCAGCCGGGCTGCAGGACACGGCTGGGTGCATGGTGGCTGGGGATCCCCCCCGGGCTCCCCCCTGGCCTGGGGAGGCTGCGGGGAGGCTCGACCCCCCAGCAGCAGGGGCTCCGTTTGCCAGGCTGGTGGTCAGCTCACCTCCCAAGAACGGCTGCAGGGCAGTGGGTGATGAGCTACCAGCAGTTCCTGGCCCCGGGGTCTTTGATCCGGGGCTGCCAGCAGGGACCCCTGGGCTCCCCCGCAGAGGGAAGCGAGCGGGGGTCTCCACACCTGCCCCGGCTCCAGTCACGTTGGGAAGGAGCCGAGCCATGTCCCCTCGCCCTGCCGTCGCTCCAGGGAGCACGGCACTTGCTTCCCTGGGCACGGGGCTGTCAGCATCCCTGGAGGGGGCTCCGGGGCTTCCCGGCTGGTGGGGAGGCAGGAGCAGGGCAGGCCCCCCTGGCGCGGCAGCTCCCAGCTCTCCCCTTCCCTCTGCAGAGGACCCCGCTATCGACTCACATGCCGAAAATGGAGTGGAAAGCCCAGGGCCGGCGGATGCCCCCTCTGCAGCGTTTTCTCTCTGTGGAGCAGAAGGCAGCACCGGGGACGCGTTGGGGGATGCGGGGGCACGGGGGGACGCTTCTCCCGAAGATGCCGGCATCCCTGAGGCCACCTCATCTTCAAGAGACCATGTCTGAGCGCTTCCAGCATCTCCTGCCAGCCCACCCGGTGCCCCTGGCACCAGAGGTCTGCTCCCACTCTGGGTGCCGGAGGCAGAGTGGGGGTCCCCATTGGGTGCCAGCCCTGAGCTCAGCCCATGCCCAGGAAGAAGCAGAGAAGCAGCCAGCGAGGCAGCCATGTCGTTGGAGACGCTGCTACCGCCTGGAGCCACTGGGACCAGGGGCTGCGTCTCCCGGGGGGAGGTGAGGGCAGATGGGGCCAGTGCTCCTGATGCGATCTGTGTGATGGCTCCTGTGCCCTCTCCCAGGCTGGCACCAGGGGAAGGTCCCCCGTTCACCAAGGCTCCTCCAGGCAGCTCCACCACATTGACTTGGCTCAGTTTTGCATCAGAAAGTCCAAGATCGGCATCACTCTGGATGCCAGGGCCAGACACAAGGGGTTCCTCGGGGCCAGCAGCCTCCAAGCCTGTGCTCAAGCCACCGCCGGCTCCACCAGCTCCAAGAAGGCTTGCTCCGTTAGCAGCCTCACCAGCCCTCCCAGGTGATGAAGACCCCTCCATAGATGGGGAAGAAGATGCAGACTGCAGCAYGGCTCCCATTTCTCCATCAGGGGCTCCTGAACCAGCTGGTCTCTCACCAGCAGGGGCCTGGGACTGCCCCAGGGACCCTCCGTCACTAGCTGCTTCACCTGCCCCTTCTCCTGTGGCAGGAGAGACCCCTGGCCCAGCACCTAGAGAAGGCTGCAGAGGTCTGGGAGCACTGCCCATTCCTCCAAGGGCATTCGGACCGGCTGGATCCAAAATGGAGGATGCTGCAAACACATTACTGGGAGAGGCAGGACCAGACGAGGAACCTGCACCAGGTAGTTGATCCATCCCAGCTGCCATCCCGCTGCCTGCAGTGGAGATCAGGGATGGCTCAAACCCAGTCCCGCTGCCTGCTCCTCCCAGCACTGGCTCTGTTGTGCCAGCTCCATGTCCCTCCACTGCCGGCAGCCCCAGGTTTGTGCCAAGCTGGTCCCCAAAGGCAGRTGATGGGGGTCCTGCTGGTCCATAAGCTGCTGAGCTGGGGGCATCCCATGCCGAAGCCAAGCCAGTGCCTGGTCCATCGGCTCCAGGGAGACCTGCTCCCTGGGGAGCAGCAGCTGCTGTCCCCCATGGCTGCGATCCCCCARAGGATGGAGACTCGGGTGCTCCCTCGGCAGCACCGAGGTCAGGGCTCGCTGGTGCCTCTGCCCCAGACAYGGGGCTGGCCGCARCCCCYGGGGGTGGGTAAGCAGCCCCAGGAGTGCTGGTGGATTCGYCRGGCAGGTCCCCTGGTCCTTCAGCYCCYGAGAGGTCGGGCTCCAGCCCAGCRCTGCCAGGAGGTGCAGGACCAGGCGGGGACACTTGTCCCAGTGCTGGGGCTGCTCCTGCTCCTGTTCCGTCCCCAAGAGCTGACAGAGGGGACAGTTCAGCATTCGCCAAAGCCCCTGTTCCTCCAGCTGGCAGCTCTCCGGTGTTAGC